>JAODAL010039631.1:0-37802 GCA_025379985.1 Phyllomedusa bahiana
GGCCCAAACAACCCCGCACTAGCACCTCGATCCGGTTACTCCATAGTTATGTCCCTGGATCGTCGAGCCAAGCTGGCAGATGTATTCGATTCAGCAATTAATGAAAACGGGGACACTAACACCAATGGACAAACACCTTGGAAACAACTGTTTATACAGTTGGAAAAAGTGAAAATTAAAGAACTTAAAATATGGTGGGATAAGGAAACACTCAATACCTACCTGGAAAGAAAAATCATTCCTAGGGGCTTACGCCTAATGAAAATACCGTCATGTGACACAACAGACGAGTTCATGATTAAATGGAATACAGTACTAACAGAATGCTCCCTGGCCCTCATGAGTTTGATTGTGGAATTTGAAGCACAAAAAATACAAGAAGTTGATAAACAAATCAAAGATCTGGAGATTCAATTTGAAGAATATAAAGGAATTGCGGAGTTCAATGCAGCACAAGCTCAACTAAAAGAGACCCTGGATATTGCGGAGAAATCCATTATGGAAAATAAGAAGAAAAAATATACCAGGGATATGGATGATTACAGTAACAACAGGATTTATTCGTGGGCTAAAGAAAACCGTGAAGTTCCACCAAAATCCATACTAAGAAAGAAATGGAAGAGAAAGAATAACAGATTGGTTAGCTTTTCGGACATTGACAGTATTGAAAGTGGTAGCACTGATAACGAAGAACAAGAAGCAATGAGCAGTTCACAATTACCATCTAAGAAAACAAAGGAAGTGACAAAAAACGGAGAAGAACAAACACAAGGGGACAATACCACAATACAGAAGTCGACAAGGACTTATGCACAGCGCAAACGCGTGTACAAATAAAGGGTGATGACTCTCAAGTAATTATTCTTACCCCTGCAGTTCTAACACAGCCCCAATTAGAGGTCCTGAGTCAGGGTCTAACTTTTGTACCAAGGTCTGATTTTGATTCTTTTCATACAATTATGGACATTAATAAATTTGTGAGGCTTCTCACTGTTAAGAAATATTTTTTTGACAGTGACAAAAATGGTAGTGAAGTGCAGTCAAAAGATAACAAAACACATAATGAATTTGAGAGTTTATACTTTAAGGAACAATTGGCACTCAAACAACTATTGGAGTTGGGGAAGGAGACAGACATCACTGGGGACCACTCAGAACAAAACGAATTTAACATACAGCATAACATGCCTAACCCGGGCTTTTATCCCTTAAAAGCCCGGGTCCCGGCCCTAGAGGCCTTCCAAAACACCATGGAACGGGACCTATTGACATTACACAATAAAAATCTAAAAGAGAAAAAACAAAAACATATAAATAACAACTTAACTTGGAGCCAAATGAAAGCCATAAAGGAACTAAAAAATAGGGAAAATGTAACCATCAAGAAAGCAGACAAGGGTGGGGCGGTGGTGGTTATGGACAGTGGATTATATGTAAAACAAGCACTGGAGATCCTTAATAACACCCGTACATATCGTAAACTTAAGGAAAACCCCACACGTAGCTTTCAAGCGGCACTAGAACATCTACTACTGAAAGGCATTGCCTTGGGAGTCCTCAATGAGAGACAAAAAAAATTATATCTTCGGAAAGGACCCTGTTATACCAATTTTCTATGGGGTTCCCAAGGTTCATAAAAATGCCTTTGCACCTGACCTTTGCCCCATAATTTCAGGCAATAATTCCCTAAATGAGCGTATGAGTACCTGGGTGGATAAGTACCTTCAACCCATAGTCCAGAATCTACCTGGCTACATCAAGGACACTAAATCCCTCCTTAAGACCCTTGGGGTTAGGAGCTGGCAGGAACAGTATACCTGGGTCACATGTGATGTCGTGGGGTTATACTCCTGTATACCCCATGACGTTGCACTTACAGCCCTGGCTTTCTTTCTTAAACAACATAGTACCTATGAGGCAAAGTTACAGGAGTTCATCCTAATGGCAGTGGAATATCTTTTAAAATATAATTACTTCAAATTTGAAAATACTTTCTATTTACAACTAGAGGGGGCCCCTATGGGGGCCACTTTTTTACCCTCTCTAGCCAATATCACCATGGCCTGGTGGGAACACCAGGCCATATATAATGAGCACAACCCGTTTGTGGATTGCATAGTGTGGTATGGGCGTTACATCGACGACCTCTTACTCATTTGGGGTCGCAATGTGATGCTCATACCACACTTTTTGGATTATATCAATTCGAATTCATTTAACCTGCGGTTCACTGGAGAGTGGAACGCTCACAGTGTTCCTTTCCTCGATGTGTACCTTACAGGACATAGAGAGAAGGGTAAGATCTCTTCCAATTTGTATCGTAAACTGAATTCAGGAAATACTATCCTCAGAGCTAATAGCAGCCATGCTGCCAGTACAATCAAGGCCATCCCTTATGGGGAGATGGTCAGAGCCAGACGTATTTGCTCAGAAGAGGAAGATTTCAAAATAGCGGAAGAAAAAATAGCTCAAGGGTTGATGCAGAGGGGTTGTAATAAAAGTGATATTGAGAGGGCCACAAATAGAATTAGACATAAAACACAGGAACAACTGTTAGACATGCCACATAGAAAAACAAACACAGGAAAACAACAAGAAGATAAAATCACTTTCACTACTAAATTCAGTAAAATTTTAAACAATAAAAAATTTCGGAAGAAACAAGGCTTTTGAGACAAAATGAAAATCCTCTCAACAATTCGGGGATAGGGATTCGGTTACATAAAAAGAAGGTAAAACCTTGGGGGAAAAATCATTGCCCCCCATTAAAATTTTACCACAAATTAGACGGGCAAAGTTTGGCTATCCCAAAAAGGTTCTTCAAGTGTGGGGGTTCCCAATGAAAATCATGAAAGAGGAAAGAAAACAGCAGAATTTACAATGTGACAAAAAACAAACGATAAAATTTTCCTTTTTTGCAAATTGTAACCACAAGCTCTATTAAAGAATGCCCCCAAGTACAAGAAATATTTGGGAGCACCATTAGAAAAACAAAAACACTATAAAGGAACATAAAACATATTAAAAAGCACAGCCCCAATGTCGGGAGCAGCAAAAAATTTTTTTGAAATTTTACAGGGGGAACAAAAGGGTTTTAAAATTTTATGTATTGATAGAGTACCGGCCCTTTAGGGTGGGGAAATTGGGCAAGGGGCTAAGGGAAAGGGGGGGACAGTGGAATTTTTAAAATTTGGACCAAAGACCCACGGCTTTAATTATCGCACAGATATCTAATTATCACTAAGACATAGCGTAGCCCCTTGATTTATTTGAAATAATGGCAATTTTAGTTCAAAAACATTTTTAAAAAATTTGCCAGGATATAAGTAATATGTAAAACATGATTTACAGTAAAGACAAGTTATATGCAGAGCCACATAGATATGCATTTATCTTTATACAAACAAAATGGGCTTATAAGTCAGGGGGGTACTTCCCCCTAACTCAGTGGTTTTTCCCCCCTTAAGACCTGGGCAAGAGTACGTCCCCAGGGGGGCTAAGGGGCTTTGCAGGGGGAACGCCCGCACCCCCCCCACCAGCCGCGGTGTTAGCGGCAAATCTCGCTAACACCCCAGAAAAGCGCCGGGGGGTGGCCCCCCGTGGCGCCGTTTTACCCACCCAAAACGCCCAAAGATGCCCGGCGTCTGAAAACCCGATCGGTGCCGCGCACCGATCGGTAAAGGTCACGGCACCGCGCACTATGCTGTGCCAACCCATGACCGGGCAGGGGTGGGGCCTTTGAAGGTTCCCGCACTTTACCCCCGGCCGGTTTGCCCCACACGTCCCCCAACAGAATGGGAAACCGCCACTTTTTTACACCCAAAAACTTGCCTATGCAATGTATTTGGTGTATTTAAATACGCGCCCCCTAGTGGCAAGACCCTAGGGGCCTCAATGTTACAGTAAAAAAAAAAATAATAAAGGTTTAAAAGTGTAAAAAAAAAGAATAAAAAGTAAAAATCACCCCCCTTTCTCCATTTACAAATAAAATCATTAAAATAATAAAAAAATTTTACACAATATTGGTATCGCCGCGTCCAAAAAGTCTGATCTATAAAAAATATAACATAATTTATTCCGTACACTGAACCCGTAAAAAAACGAAAATTCCAAACCGCCAAAATTGCGTTTTTTGGTTATTTTATGTCACTAAAAAAATGGAATAAAAGTGATTAAAAAAGTCGCATGCATTCCAAACTGCTAGCGACAAAAGTACACTTCACCCGCAAAAAATGCCCCCCACATGATGTCCGTAGGTGTTAGTAAAAAAAAGTTATTGGTCGCACAAAAATGGCGCCGTGGCGCAAATTTAAAAAATAGAAAATGTTTGGAATTTTTTACGTACAAAACATAATGGAAACCCTACATGTTTGGAATTGCCGGATGCGTAACAACCTTAAAATACAGATAAACATTAAAATTTACCGAAGATGGAACGCTGTAAAAGCAAAACCCTCACAAACATGGCGAAAAACATTTTTTTCACAATTTGCCCACTTTGGGAAATTTTTTTGCGGTTTTTTCCCGTATATTCATAAGTAAAAAGTGAATAACACCATTAGAAAGTACATCTTGTCCCGCAAAATAAAAGTCCTCATATGTCTATGTAGGTGGAAAAATAAAAAAGTTATGGCTTTCAGAAGGCGAGGAGGGAAAAACGAACGTGTCACCAAAAAAAAAACGCCTGGTCCTTAAGGGGTTAATGGTGATTGGTTTTAATTTGGTTTTTAAATGAGTCAGGTAACCCACATAGACATGAAAGTGAGCAAGAGTTTGAGGACTCGAAACGCGTCTCTTGAAACGCCACCAGGGATCTGTTGCTTTGTTGCCGTGTGCTACTGTGGATCCAGTTTTATGCTTAAAGGGGTTGTCTCGCTACAATGATTGGGTTTTAATTAAAAGATCTTTAAAAAACAAGCAGCTTTGCAATATATGTTCATTACAAATGTCCTACTGATTTTGAGTTAGCCCTGTTAGCAGGAGTGCATCAGCTTCTCAAATCTCTAATAGCCACTGACCTGTTGATCCTTATCTTACTGGCTGTCAGGTCTGTATGACTCATCAACCTTTGAAGCCAGGTTGGAGCAGAGAGCCCCTCCTGCACAGAATGCTTCTGTAGTGGAGGGAGGGGGAGGGAGGACTCTGGCTTCTCTGTCCATGCTGCCTGGAAATTAACCCGTGTGGCCTGCTTCCTCCTGCTCTCTACACAGATAATGTGACAGCAGTGACCCCGTGTGTTACTATAATCATGATGTGTCTGTGGAACTGTCACTATACAAAACTATAAAAAGATCAGGCATGTGAATACTTCAGACTCCTGTATTAGTGAGACATCCTGAGATAGTAAACACTTCCCAGCTGCCTGTGTCTGTTCTGACAGGGTTTGTTGTTGCTGGAGATGTGGAGACTTGTAAGCTAAGCAGGGAACACTTGCATCCCTCTGCTCTGCTATTAGCATACAGCTTCACAGACCTCTCTACATTCATAATCAGCCCTCTCCTGCAACAACCAATTCAGGCACACACAGGTTAACTCTGGCAGCAAACCCCCCCCCCCCTGCTTGTATAGAATTACAGAGCGCCTGTGTGCTGGGGAGGGGAGAAGAGGGAGTAGAAGAGATAGACCAAGAAGCACGCCCCTCAATTCAACTATCAGGCTCACTGACAGGCTGAAAGCTATAATTAGAAAAACTCCTTTTAAAAAATAAAGTGTCCTTTTTTTTTCTCACGGAACCCTTTGGGATCCTTAGCGGCAATTTTATTTCAGCATACCCTTTACCGGTTTTCCCCTCCCTTGCATGTTGCATTACCCCAGGCCCGGGGGGTTTGGGCCGGACCCGAAAAGGAGGGGAGGGAGATCCGCGCCAAAACCCTTCCCGGGGAAAAATTTTCAGCCTTGGGGCTAGGTAAAAACCCAACCCTTTTTTTTGCTTGTCATAAAATCCAGATTAACCCATTGAATTCTCCAAGAGTGGAGGGAAAACAGGGTTCAGGGGCCCGAGGCCTACCCTTCCCCCGAACTTTTTGTGGAAAAAAAATTTCTGATTTAAAAATGATGGCAGATTTTTTAAACTTAAAAAGTTATTGAGTAAAAAACCAAAGGAAATGAATTTAAAATCAAAATAACCAGGGGCATTTGGGAAACTAGTGGGGGTTTACCCCAACACCCCCCATTCCCCCAAAAATCAGGAAAAATTCGAAAGAAAAATGCCACACTTACAAACAAAAATTTTCAAAGTCCACAAGGGGTTCTCCCCCTGGCCAAAAAAACCTTTCCCTTTTCCCTTGTACTCTATCAGAAAACCCCCCCAGGCAGCCCACTAGTCTCACACCCCCATTAAATATTGGGCCCGGCCACCCAGTTAGGGGGGTTCCATCCACAATAGTTTATTGCAGAAAAAAATGAAAATCATTGTGAAATATATAATAAACTTGGTAATGGAAAAAAAAATTTCCCCCATGCTTTAGTGTTTTTTTTATGTTCCAGACTCAGACTCTTAAAAAAAACCATTTATAAGCTCAGCGGGGTGATTTTGTATTCTCGGAACCCAGATTTAAAAGACCATACCAAGTTTTTCTGGGGCCCCCAAACCTAGTGAAACTAAAGGGAAAAACCTTTATTTGGGTTTTGGTATGTACATACTGCAAGAAAACGGGGACCCAAATAAGTATAATGAATCACTCTTTTTCCCTTTACTAGTCGTGTTGTTTGGGTGGTGTGAAAATACGAGGGGGGGAAAAAGGGGGGTCGATGATGAATTCAAACAAAGATCCAACAAAGCAAAAACTCAAACCAATAACGCCACAAAAATGAAAAAACAAAGGGTATATTGGATAAATAGTACCCTTTAAACCCAACAAAATTTGTAAACCACCCCCTCAAGCAAGTTGAGAATTAAAAAACCCTATCAATCTGGCCTCCCCAAAATAAGCAGGTTTTGGGGAAAAATCTTAAAAACATCAAAAAGGGGGGGATTTGAGAGTATAAAGTGGAAGGGGTTTTCTTTAGGGGTTCCCCGTTCTTGGTTTCCAGACCCTAAAATTTCTATCAGCCCTTACCCCTTTATTTTCCAGTGAGCCCCAACATGTTCATTATTTTTTTAAAAATTTCCCAAATTTGGGTTTGTCACATCCAAAAATTTTTACGCTGGGGAAAAGCTCTGAGGTTCACCTGGTGGTGTTTGGTCAACAACCATCCCAACCATCAAGGCTCTGTAGAGAGGCGGCGGTCGTTATTTTACCCCCCCCTTGGAAAAGCCTGGCAGTGGGGCAACGGGTTTTTACCCCCCCACCTGTCCAAAAAACAGCCACCCAAAAACCCGGTACGAAATTCATCCGGTTTGTTTGGGAAGGGGGATGGAAAAACAGAATTTTAATGTTTAGGGGGGATGTCGGGTTCAGAATTTGTTGAACACTTAAAATCTGTTTAAAACATTTATATCCATTGTTTATCTCGGGAAAACTGTTTTTAAATACTGTTTGTTAAACCCCTTCTCTTCTCTTTTACCCTTTGACCGTTAATTCGATATCTTACGCTTGGAATGCATAGCTTATGCAAGGGGAAATACTTTCAGGATTACCTTTTGAAAAATGTGAGGGCATTAATGGACTTTTATGGTTACTAGAAACTAGCTTAAGCAAAACAGACAAAAATGGGCCCGTACACTTGTTTAAATCCAAAAATGCGAAGTAAACAAATCTAAATATGGGGTTGTTTTGAAGAACGTGTAACATTATGCAACGACTAGAAATGAAGGATTGAATATCCCCATACATAACTTTTACTTTATTTCCCTTTTTAACTTTTCCTCCGGATGCCCCAAATTAAACCAAAATAAAAATAACACATTTTTATGACAATGCTTACGTATCAAAAGGGTTAAAAAACCCTTTTGACTTCCCGAAATTAAAAAAGGTTTTATTATCCAACACATGACTGGATAGTATTCCTTGGGATCCCTGCTGTTTACAGAAAATAAATTTTTATATAAATTTGGGGGGAAAGCAATTGGCAAAGAGTAAGATAAAGGTTAAATTTTATTTACACACCAACATTGGGAACATTAGAAGGACCCCGGGGTCAGATTTTGGTCGAGAAATACTTTAAACTCAGAAAGCAGCCCCAAAAAAGATTTTATGCAGTGTTGAAAGTCAAAGGGATTTTTAAAATACTAACAAAAATAAAATTTTGATTTTTGGGGGCAACCCCAGTGGCAAAACAGTTACATACAAAAAATCTGCATAACTAAGCTATTTATGCAACAAAGTAGAGGTAGCAGCCACGGTGTTGATAATGCAGCTACACCCCGGAAAAAAGGAAAGGCCAAATTTAGAAAACTTCAATTTTATAAAAAGAACCAGCGTGGGAAAAAATACTTGAGTAATAAAAAGCTCAAAATTTATTGTCAAATCATTAAAAAATCAAGGCATGAAGCACTGCTAGCCGCAGCACAGCCAATGCGTTTCAGAGCATAGCTCCTTAATCATGGCGACAATAAATTTTGAGACGTTTTATTACTTCATAGTATTTCCACCTGGTTTTTTTTTTATTATTTAAGCATATTTATTTTATGAGATAGCCAAATGTTCTATAAAATCTGGGAGTCCAACGTTCAAAGCCGCGCTCTATTGGCCGGGGTAGCCCAAACCCCCGTACTCAACCAATCACTTTTTCTGCCTCTTTCTGTATTTTTAACTGTCCCCCCCCTTTGATTTTATTGGGCTATATTTTCCATAGGTTAAATGGGCCCCTGTCCCCCCTATTATGATTGGTCAATACTCCCCCATAGGTTGAATGGGCCATGCACTCCATTTGATTGGCTGGTTTTGCCGACCAAGGAGAAGAGTTTTAAAAAAAATTTTTAATTACTGTATTTCCCCGGCAATTCTTATATTGAATTCCTATGTAGCGCGGTCTCGGCGACAAAAAGTGTTGTTAGGGATTTAAAAGATTTATTTTTAGAGAAAGGTTTCAGCTCTTTATTTGTTAATGTTTTAACTTTAAAAAAAATGATTTTTTTATTTATTTCTCCATGCCGACGGTGCAGAGCGAAAGAGATTGTTATGCCGATTTCCCTAGACTATAGGGAAAGTAGCTCGTGCTCTGATTGGTGAGATAGCCAAGCCCCCGCTAGCTCAACCAATCAGCTCTTTTCTTGTATTAAACTGTATTTTAAACTGTCCCCCTTTGATTTTGATTGGTTATTTTTTCCCCATAGTTATAATGGGCCCCTGTCGTTATTTTGATTGGCCGAGATCCCCAAGCCCCTGCTAGCTCAACCAATCAGTTTTTTCTGTTTTTTACGTTTTTTTGAAAATGTCCCCCCTTTGTTTTATTGGTCAATAGTTCCCCATGGGTTTTTAAATGGTCACTGTCACCCCTATTCTGATGGCTGGTTTATGCGCCCAAAATGGAATGTTTTCAGAATTTAAATTACTGTTTTTCCGGAAATTTCCAATTTTTTAATTCTTTATTGCCCCATTTAGATTTTGGAAAAAGTGATTTTTTTTTTTTTTATTTTTTTTTTTTTTTTTTGGGTTTGAGCTCTTTTTTGAAAATGTTTTTACCCCTTTTTAAAAAGGGCGATTTT
Organism: Phyllomedusa bahiana; assembly: GCA_025379985.1. Classification (NCBI taxonomy): domain Eukaryota; kingdom Metazoa; phylum Chordata; class Amphibia; order Anura; family Hylidae; genus Phyllomedusa; species Phyllomedusa bahiana. The sequence continues at coordinate 9,590 of JAODAL010039631.1, forward strand.
TTGGAAATCTATCCTTGCTGCACAGTGCTGAGAGGAGATTTCTCTTGCGATCTTCTATAGTTTCCTCTCATTTTTCCCGTTTCGCCTCACTTCCCCTCCGCCGGGCTTTTAGCCCCAGAATAAAACCGGTTGACTGTCGAAGCTGCCGAGTGTGCATTGGCCCCACATTGCCGACCGCGTCGTACATCCCGGAGTTTTCGGGCATGCCGCGTCCTGCCCCGGGGGAACGCGTCAGCGCGCCCCACCGCGCCCATTGCCCAACCCTTTTCAGTGAGGGCGCCAAAAAGTGGCAAACGCTGCGCCTCTCGACCCCTGCGTCCGACAGGGATTGGGGGCGGTGAGGCGCAGGATAGCCAGAAATCGGGCGAAAAAAGCCGTTCATAAATGTCCCCCTTGCTTGATAGCCAAGACCTTGGAAATTGTGTATGGATTCCTGGGCAACCTTGGAAGGGAAATGTAATGACTATGCCTGTTCTGGTGGAAGTCCTCCTCCATGATTCGGTGTTTAATTGTGTGTGTTTTTCCCGCCATAATTGACAGAGTTTTGGGTTTTGATGGGATTTACAGGTTTTCACTACACCCGCCCCGGTTTTTTGCTAGCCCCATTGCTGGACCGAGTTAATTAGGGTGGTGATTGACTTTGCCTTCACCATTCACCTATTCAGCCTGAGGTCTTGTGTTTTGGGTGTCGGGGGGGGTCCCTTCAACCTCTGGAACCCCGGACTCTGACATCCCTTAAGAAGACCACTTTCTCTCTGGGCTGCTGCTTGCGTTTTTATCTTTTTGGCTTGAGCTGACAATTCATACCCTCTGTGTTGCTATCTTTTTTTTTTGTTTTTTCCCTTCCAGGTGGTCTGTATTTGTCTGACCACTCTTTATTGTGTTTGTTTGTCTTGTGTGTCACCTTACTAGTTTAAGGAACATCGCCCAGTTGCTGCTGACCTCTTAGGGTCGGGCCAGCAAGTAGACAGGAATGACTTTGGGGGGCCAAGCATTAGGGCTCACTGTCTGTCTCTTTCTGTCGCCATATTTTTGGGTTGGGGGCCCTCCGTTTGGGTTAGGAAAGGATCCAAACACGTATCTAAAAGCGTATGTTCAAACTGACTCAATACGCTGTGTGAACATACGCTTTTAGATGCGTGTTTGGATCCGTCTATCGGACCCCAAATGGAGCCAAACACGCATCTAATAAATAGCAATGTGATTTACATTGCTTTTGATATGAAACACATTGGCGTTCACATGAATGATCGCCGGTGTGTGTCTCATTGCATCTTTTGGATCCGTCTTTCGGATCAGTTCCAAGATATGACATGTCAATTCTTGGTCCGAAAGCGTGCAGGGGCCTCTTTAAAACTTAAGGTGCGTCCTGCTGCAGCCAAAAAACCCTCCAAACACGCAACTGCATGTTGGATCTGTTTAGGATCCGTTCGCCAATGCTTTTTTGGATGCAATGTTTGGATCCAAAATGGATCCAAAATCGGATACAAAAACGCCGCGTGAACAGCCCCTTAGGCTTAATAAATGGGCTTAGATTTAACAAGTCTGCACAGTGAGAGAAATGGAGGGAAAAATTTTCTCTAAAGAACTAATATAGCTGTCAAAGGAACTGATAGAAATCTTAGAGGAGATAGAGCAAAAGTGATTAATCTTAGAGAAATGTTGTATAGTTTCACAGGAGCCCCAAAAAAATAAAGGGGGCCCCAAATGTTGCCCCCGAAAACGCTTCTTGCTGTTTATTAGATTGCATGCAAGGCCTTGACCTAAAAACATGGCTTACAATTATGGGCAGGTTGTTAAAAAAGGGGAGTTGGGTAAAGTTTGAGCTATTACAAAAAAAAAGGTCAAATACTGTTTTTTGCACAAAAGTCGCTTTTCCTTTTTTTGTGGGGTTTTCCCCTTTAGAAAAAAATAAAAAGTAACCCTACAGGAAAAAATTAAAAAAAAAATTGAAAGGGGTTTTCTTGAAAACCCTTTTTTTTTTTTTTTTTTTTCAAATAAATTTTATTCAAGATTTTTAATTTTATCAGCAGACCCAAATTTTTAAAATAATTTCAAAAAATTGGGGAAAATGGGAAAAAAGGGGGAGTAGGAATACCCAAAATTTCAAAGGGGAAAACATACCCCATGTAACTTTTAATAAAATTACATTTAAGATCGGAATTTAATTTTTATGTATGGTAGTAAAAGCGACATTGAAGTTCAAAAATTGTATTTCAAGTTACAGTAAAACCTTTATCGACAGCCAGTAGAAGGTACCAAATAAATACTTGTGTTATAACATCAAAAACAAGACAAAATTTTAAGTAAAGTATTTGGTGAGGGCCACAAATGACCCAAAAAGTTTTAGTTTTAGCCAAAAGGTGTGGTGGAGTTACCAGACTAGTCTCACACTGGTATTGCCGGTTCACTCTCTGTATAACATCTTTAAGTGAGGGAGTTTTCGGGGGTTTTCCCCTTTTGGGGCCCCCCCAAAGGTTGTTCTAACGAAGTATTAATAAATGTGATTGAATGTGTGAAAAGGATTTGGGGGGCCCTCAAAAAATTGGGGGTCTAATAAAAGCCGCTCTGGGGAGAGTGGAATATGCCATTGAAAATTTTCAGTTTTAAAATTTTTCCCGGGGTTTTGGGCCAAAAGGGTTTTATTAGGGGGGGCGTTCCACCAAATTTTGCAAAAAGGGAACCCCTTTTTTGTCCACTTTGTCTCCAGGGGGAGTTTTCGTCCCTTTCCCGGTTTGATATGGGAAACCCTTTCTGCGTTTGGGGGCAGGTACCACCTAAGGGGTATTTTCCTGGTAATCCAAAAATTTGATTTGCAAAATTTAGAGTGCTTGGTTTCTACATTTGGCCGGGTTTTAAAAAACCCGTCTGGCAGAGTCGGAAAAAAAGCGGGGGTAGTTCCATCCCCATTTCAGAGCGTAGCCAGGCTTTGTAGGGCAAATCCCAAAAAGGGGATAAGGACCTGTTAAGCGGCTGACCCCGCCCTTTCAAAAGTTTTTGTGGCTTCGCCAAAGGGAAAAAAATGATAGGGGAGGTTTCCTGCGTTTTGGTTGGTAGGGCATTGAGTTTGTGCCAAAAATGGCTAAACCCGTAAATATGCGGAAAAAATTGGCATTGGGAATCGAGTAGGTTTTCAAAATAAGTCTTTTAAAATGTCGAAATCGACCCCCTTTTTAAGCAAATTTTCCAAGGTTTGTGAAAATTTCCTTTTTTTAATCCCCCTTTCCCAGAATTTGGGGCATTGGGAGAATTTTTTGAATCACTGTAAAGGACAATTTTCGTTTATCAAAAAGAGACTAAAGTTTTGGTTTTGCCACATATTTTTTTTCCTTTTCTTGTGCCCCGCATGGGAAAAGGGAAAGGGAATTTGTTATTCATCAGGTTTCTCCGCCCATTGCAAAGGCCATCAAAACCAAACTTTGAATGTACCATTTGTTATTGTGGAAAATTTTCTATAGAGGGGCCCGTGGTTTTCGTTTCAGGGGAAAATTTTCCCAAAAAAAATTTAACCCAAAGGCCCCCAGGATTGATGCTTTTTTTATATTGGGCTCAAGTTGGGGAACCGCAAAGGGCCCCCCTTTGCCGCCCTTTGTAGAGATATTTGTCTTTGACCTCTGGGGCGTTTTTAGAAACCCCTATAAAATCTAAAATAAAGGGTTTTTTTTGGGGGGTTTTCCATTAAATGTTTTAGGAAAAAAAGAAAGGCAAGCCCCTTGCCCACGGGATTTTAAAAAAAGAGGAAAAGGTTTGTAACATTTTTGGCAAATTTATTTCGCGCTAGCCATGATAGTGGGGGGTTTTTTGGGGAAATTTCTTAATTTCCTTTATTGATAAAAAGAGGTTTATGTTCTCCCAAATTTTTTTATTTTATAGTGGTGGTCACCCTTAGGGTTGATTTTTAATTTCCCAAATAGGGAACTTTTAAATTTTTGGGGGCCCAAATGAACTTCATATTTTGGAAGCTGGCTTTTTAGTGATTTTTTCAGCAGTGGTTTTGGGAATATGAGGATTTCCCTTATATTTAAAAATTTTAGTATTTTGATTTAAAGGAGTATTATCTAGGAGGTTAGGAGAGCAGGAAAAACGACGATTCAGGTTTTTTGGATATTATCAGTATGTCGGGCAGCATACAGTTTTCTTTTTGGGTTTTTTTATTAAACCTAAATTCCAGTTAATATTTATTGTCTTTTTAATTTGTTCAGCTAACCGGTTCCCCACAAAAATTTATAGATTAATTTGGGGGTAAGGGGCATCCTGTCTGGTTCCGTTTGGTAATTTTGGGAAAATTTTCCGGAGGGAAATCCCGACGGTAGGGCCCCTTTCAGGGAGAAGAATATAAAGACATGATTTGGGAAAATAGGATTGGCCCCCAAACCCAAAACTTTTGTAAACCCTTTTTCCATATAGGGGCCCAAATTTTTTTGCGTTCAAACGCTTTTTCTCCATCTAATGGGAAAGGGGAACAAAAGGTAGTTTTCGGGTTTTGGGTACTTTTGAAGGGGTGTTAAAAACCCGTCTAATGCCATTTTCTCGTTTACGGGGCCCTTTTTCCCAAAACCCCCTTGATCTTTTTTGGGTCAAAAGAAGGGGAAATTGTTTAAATCTACTCGCCAGGATCTTCGAGGGGAAAACCCCTTACGTCTGAGTTAAGTAGGGAGAACGGTCTATAAATTTGGGGATTTAGATCTGAGGGGTTTCCCCGGGTTTTATTTATTTTTTAAAAAAGTTTCACACAATAATTCTTCCAATTTTAAAACCTTTTTTGGGCCCCCTTTTTAAATATTTAACAAATTTTTAAAATTTTTTTAAACCCAAAAAAAATAAACTTTTAACCAACTTCCTTGGGGTTTTTTCATTTAATTTAAAAAAAAAAATAACATTTAAACCCAATTCTTCCCCCTTTAAATTAAAAAGGGGAACAACAATTTCCTTTAAACAAATTTTTTTCAAGGGGCATTCCGTTTTTGGGAAGGAAAAAAAACCCAAAAAATCCTGTGTTTTTAAAAAACCCCCTTTTTTCCCTTCTAAAAAAATTAAGGTTAAAGGGTTCATAGTTTAAAAAAACAAAACCAATTTGAAAAAAACCCGTCCCCCAAAAAAACTTAAATTTTTTATAAAAACCAAAAAATAAAAAAATTAAAAAAAAGGGTTTTACTTGGGAAAAAACCCTTTAATCTTTGCTAAAAAAGGTTTGTCTTTAAAAAAAACCCCCCCCAAGATAAAAGTTTCCATTCCTTTAAATTTAAAAAAAAATGGGAGTCAAAATTCTTAAAAAAAACAAAACCTTTTTCTTAAAAAAAAAAATTTTTCTTTAAAACCCCTGCCAAAATATCTTTAAATTTTTTCTCAAAACTTTAAAAAAAATTTTAAAAAAATAAAAACCCCTTAAAAGTTTTTCTCCCCCTAATTGTTTCCCCTAAAAACCAAATTTTTATTAAAAAAACCTCCTTTATCTTTAAATCCACACAAACAAATTCCCACGGGGTGGGAAGGGAAAAAAAAATTTAAAATTTAAAAATACCCATATAAGTCCCGGTTTCCCCTTTCTCAAAAGTTGGAGATTTCTAAAACCAAAAAATTGTTGAGAAAAAAAGAAAGGGGAAAAAATGAAAATAAGGGGGAAAAAACCGGTCCCTTTTAAAAAAAAGAGAAAAAAAAAACTCATTCAGAAAACCCTTTTTAAAACCCCAATTGAAATTTCCCCAAAAAAAAATTATTTGGAAAAAAAAACTGCCCCATATGGAAAAAATTATAAAATTCCTTCCGGGGTTAATTTTTTACAGGGTCCCGATTAATGTTTGAAAAAAAATTTAAATCCCCTAAAACCATAAAACCTCCATTAAAACTCCCAAATTCCCCCCCTCCCTTTAAAATTTTTTTTTTAAATTTAAAGGAAAAATTTGTCTTTACAAACCAAAAAAAAAATTAAAACTTTTTCTTTTCTTTGTTTTAAACCTAAATTTAAACCTTTTCCCCTTAAGTAAAGGTTATTTTTTAAGGAAAAAATTTTTTTTACCAAATAATTTCTCTTAAAAAGGGTTAATTTCCAATTTATTACTTAAATTTGTAAAAAACAAATTTTTGAAAAAAAAAAAATTAGAATTAAAGAATACCTTCCCCCCTTTGGGAAAAAAACTATTTTAAAGTCCCCCCTTGGAAAAAAGAAAAAAAAAGAATTCTAAAAATTCGTGCTGAAAAAGGGGAAATTTTCAAACCACTCCCCTTTCCTTATTTTAAAATCCAATGGTTAGTGGGGTGACAATATGGGGGATTTTTTATGGTTAATCTTTCCCTTTTTTGGGAGGTCGTTTTACTGTTTAAAGAAAAAATTTCCCCCTTTGGGAAATTAATGAAAACCTCTTTTCCACAGGGAAAAAAAGGTTCTTTTACAAAATTCAAACCCCTTTAAAACAATTTTTACCCCAATTCAAACTAATCCATGGGGAAAACGGGGGATCCCGGTTTTTATTTTGAAATTTTTTTTAATTTTTAAAACTTTTTGGTTTATTAATATTTTTTTTAAAAAAATACAATTTAATTTTTGTTGGGGTTTTTTGGCCCCCTAATAAAAATTGCAAGAAGGCTCAAAATTTTTTTTGGGAACTTTTTTCAAAATTTTAAAATTTTTGTGGTTAAAAAGGATTTTCTTTCCAAAATTTTGGAAGGAAAAGGGGCAAGGGGGCAAATTTTCCCTTTAACCTTCGACAAACATTGCGGGGCTATTAATCGGAAGTGAAAAACATGAATTTGAAAAATTAAGGGAACTCCATTTCAGGCCCCTTTATAAATTTTTTGGGGGGTTTTTTTGGAACCCCCATTTAGTTTTTCCGCAAATAGTGGGGTGGGTTTTGGGAAAAGGGCCTTTTTTTGAGGTGTGTTTTTTGGGTTAATATAATTTTTAAGGGGGGGACAGGGAGGGTGTTTTTGCCCCGTCTGGGTTTTTTAACCCTGTGAAAAATTTTTTTCGTTTTCCCTTTTTTTAAAAATACTTGTTTTTCGGGGAAAAACCCAGGGGTTAATAAAAATTGGTTTTTCGTTTTTTTTGTTAAGGGCTTTTTTTTCAATTTCAAAAATTGATGTTGGGAAATTTTGGGGTTTTGGTTTTTTTCACCCAAAGTTGTTTTTAAAACTAATAAAGGGGGGACACCGGATAAAAAAAGTTTTTTCAGGGCCTTTAGGGGTTTCTCAATTTGTTTTTTAAAAATTTGGCAGCAGACTTCAACCGGGAAAGGGGTTTTTTGGGGGAGGGAGGGGTTTTTGGTTTGGGAGATGGTTAAAAATGCAAGGAAAAAATTTTGGTTTGGGGAAGTGGGGTGGACCAAACCAAACCCAACAATAAAAATTTTGGGGGGGAAAAATTCTTTTAAAAATTTGGGATTGGCAAGGGAAATTTTCCCCCAAAAGTTGGGTTTCCTTGCCGGATCCCAAGGGAATGCTTTGAAGATAATTTAAATTCCCTTCAAGCCCTTTTTAACTTCTTTTTGGGGGAATTTAGGGGGTTTTTCCACCCCTAATTGGGGGTTTTCCCCGGGCCCTCTGGTTTTTAAAGGGGTTTTTATCGGGGGGTTTTTAAGGCCCCGGGCATTTTTGGCCTTAAAACCCCCCCGGGAGGGAAAGGTCTTAAAAGGGGGGAAGGCCCCGTAAAATATTTTTCCAAAACGAAGGGTTTTTTTCCTGGGGGCCTTTCTTGTTTGGGGTTCCCTTTTTGGGGGTTGAAACGAAAAAATTTCGGGGAAGGAATTTCGAAGAGGGCCCGAGGAAGGGTTTTCCTTTTAAAAACGGTTTGGGCAACTTTGGGGAGGTTGGGGGAAAAAATGGGTTTTGGGGCGGTGGGCTTTTTGAGTTTTGTGGGTTTTTTGGGGGGCAATTCCTCATTTCTTTTGTTAGAAAACCGACCTTGGGAGTTTAAAACCAAGTTTTGGCGGAGACTTCTTAGTTGTAAAAAATTTTTTATTTTTTTTAACCTTTCTTTTTTTTTGGGTTTTCCCCTTTTTTTTACTTTTTGGGTTTGGGTTGGATACCTTTTTAGCCGCGTTTTTTTAAAGTATAGTAATTCTAAAAAAAGAAGGAGCCAAATTTTTAATTTAAAAAGAGGCTTGCATCTAATTTTTTTTTTTTTTGGTGGGAAGGTTTTCCTTAAAGGTTTTGGGGAGGGGTAGGACTAAATGGGGTTTTGTTTTATCAGGGTTTTTGGGGAATTTATTTTTGGGAAAGCGGGGTTGGGGGGATTTTTGGGCCGAGGTTTATTACTTTTAGTTGTAACCCAAGTATGGGAGGAAATCGGGAGTTCTTAGTGAAAATTTTTAACCCTTTTTTTTTTTTTTTTTTTTTGGGTTCTGGGTGTTTGTTTCCGCATATACTATATTAATTTGGGGGGGCTTGTAATTCTTTTACCCCCATGAAGGAAAGGGGAAGCTTTTTGGGGATAGGGTCTCCCCCATTGGGGTTTTTCAAACTTTTTTCCAATGTGGTAAACTTGGTTATTGGCCCGAGGAAAATTCCCCTTTGGGGGGGGTTTTTGTTGGAAACAGGTTTAAAAAGGGGGGTTTTTTCATTGGGGGGTGCCCCACTTTCCCCAAAAAGCCCCCTTTTTTAGAACCAAATTGGTTGTTTTCCCAAGAAATTGGGCCGTCCCCAGTTTTGGGGCCGGTTTTAAAAAAAGGGGGCCCCAGGGGGCTCAAAAATCCCTTTTTGGCCCCTTTATTTTCCCTTTGGCCCAACCCCGTAGGTTTTAATAACCCGGAGGCCCCTTTTTTCCCCTTTAAAAAGGTTTACAGGGGCCTTTTAAAAAAAAGGCCCCCGGGGGGTTTTGGGCTTTTAGGGTCTGGGGTTTTTCGTACCAGCAAAGGGGAAAGGGGCCGTAACCTCCCGTGATTTCCCCGGGAAAAAGAACCCCGTGTCGGTTTCAACGAAACTGTTTTTCTGTGTTTCTCCTCCCGGGCTCCTTTCCCACAGCAGTGACTCCCCCGGGGGGGGAGGGCCAGTTCCTGGTATTGCCCAGAAGCAAAGGAGGACGGGGTGTCTTGTGCGGGCGTTTTGCCCTCTGCCCTGTCTGCCCCTGCGGGAAGGCGCGGGCGTTTTGAGTAGCTCCCCCGCGGTCAAAAACCACGTTAAAGGGGCCCTTTTTTGTATGCGGCTCCCTCCAGCAACCAGCCCCACGCACCAAAAAAACCCGGTTTTAGGCAGTTTTGAAAGGGGGGCTAGGGCGCCCCCCTTCGTTTTCCGTGCTTTGTAGGCAAAAAAGGGGGTTTTTTTGTGCCGTTGTTTGCGTGTTCAAAGCGGAGCTCTCAGTCCGTGGGGTCCTTTCTCCAAAGCCAGTTCCCGGGCCCCCGCCCACCTGAAATCCAAAATTTTTTTTCCAACCCGGAACGGGGAAAATCCTGTTTGGAAAATTATCAATATACATAATGAAATGGTCACCCCCCCTTCATTGGAAATTTTTCTATTTTAGTTTTAAAGGCCCTTTTCAGTGTGTAGTCTGCAGGGAAAATACTGCAAAAAAATTTTGTTTTTATGTCCAGCCCTTTTCAGGCCTCGGCACAGTCTTTTTTTTCCCGAAGAAAAGGTGGAAGGGTGCACTTTATGGCGTTTATTTGGGGGAATTTTCTGTTTTCCCGGGTTTAAAACTGGCCCCCGCCCCGATTCTGCAAAAATTTTGATCGACCCCCGGAGGCTTTGGAAATGAAGTAAAGGGGGAAAAAGAATTTAAACCCTTTCCACCTTTCATGTAAAAAGGTTAAGTTCCCGATGCCGGTAAGGGGGCTGTGGGGATCGCTCTTGGGAAAAGCAAACTGGCTACACAAGCCGCGGTGTTAACGGCTAATTGCAGCTAACACCCAGGCGCCCCCCGCCCCCCCCCCCAGCATGCTGATAACCCTTAGATGCCGCAGCCTAAGAAAGGAAAAACCGTGCTGAGCTCCGTTCCTCACTCCGATCGGGACATCGGTGGTGAGATCGCTGTGTCCTAATCGCTGAAACAGGGCAGCGGGAAGCCTTGTGAAGGTTCCTCCGCCATGTTTTATTTTTCCTCACTTGCGGCCGGAAACCGCCATCTTTGTACACCTCCATCTTTGGACAATGCATTGTCTATACAGTGCATTAGATTATAGAAACGATTGCGCATCATAGAATAACTAAAAGTTAAAGTAAACAAAAAAAAGTTTTAAAGTATAAAAAAATTAAAAATTTTCAAAAACCCCTTTTGCCATTTTACAAATAAAAAATTTAAGAAAAAGTTACACATTTGGTATCGCGCGTTAAAAAAAGCCCAAATTTAAAAATATAATTTAAATTTACCCGTAGCCGAACACGGAAAAGAAAAAAAAATAAAAACTTTTTTTTGGGGTTTTTTTTGGTCAATTCACCCCCAAAAAAAATTGGAATTTAAAATTTAATCAAAAAAGTCACAGATTCCAAACGGTAGAAATAAAAGTAACTTCAACCCGCAAAAAATGCACCCTTACTAAAAGCTGTAGGTGTTAATACAAAAAAAAGTTATTGGTCGCGAAATTTGGTGCTCTGGCAAATTTTTAAAAATGAAAAGTTTGGAATTTTTTTATGGTACCCGACATCGGAAAAACCCCACATGTTTGTTTTTGCCAGGGGCGTTCAACCCGTAGAAAAACAGATAATACATCATTTCTACCAAAGATGAATGTCTAAAAGCAAAAATCCCCCAAGCATGGGGCAAATACGTTTTTTTCACATTTTGCCCACTTTTAAATTTTTTTGCCGTTCCCAGTAATTCTATGGTATTATGAATTTAACCCCATTGAAAAAGTAATTTCTACTTCTCATATCTATTTGGTGGGACAAATTAAAAAAAATTATGGCTTTCAGAAGGTAGGAGGGGAAAAAAACTTACGCCTTTATTATGACCGCCGTCGGAAGTATTACTGGGGTCCTATTGCCCCCCCACTGTATTCTCTTCGTTTTTTTGACTGCCGATGGAGGGAAACCGACCCCCGTGATATTTTTTTTGCCCGCTGATTTTTTGACAAGGAAAAAAGCCCTGAGTGCAAGACTTTTCCTGAGAAAGGTTCTCCCCCCAGGGATGGGGTTGCAACCTTAGCTCACAATCTTGCCGCTTCTGTTGCTGACCCTCAGGATCTGGCACCTAGTGACACTCCTGCAGTAGCTGACAGGTCCAATCCCTCACTACCGGTTCTACTGAAAAAAACTGATAGCAAAACCTTGACACCTGCAAAGTCAAGTCATCCTGCACAGTCTCCAGTGTTACTCATGTCTATCCTATCCAAGCCTGTTGAATCTGTTGAGGATTCAGAGGCCCCTCATAAAAGGTGGGGATGGGGGGTACTGTCATGTCCACGCCTGCTCAGGCCTCAGCCCAGTATTCTGTCCAGAAGAAAAGGCGGAAAGTGTGATTTTGGCCATAATTTGGGAATTTTCTGTTTTCTCAGTCTGAACATTGCCCTGCCAAATTCTGCTAATGATGATTGACAGGTGTTTCCTGCTACACACGTCTGCTGCTGCTTATTTGCAGCAGATGAAGTGAACTAGGTGTGAGTGACAGCTGTCTGCACTTATCAGACTGTGTTCTCGATGTCAAGAAGCCAGTCCAATCACAATCTGGATCGGCTCCCAGACTTCCTGTTTTAGATCCCTCCTGAGTTCAGGTTCTTGCTGATTAGGCTATGTTCACACGGCTTATTCTGGGACATATTTTAGCCCGTAATTCGCGCCGTACTGTGCGGAAAACGGGGCGAGATACGTCCCAGTCATTATAGTAATCCACAGTTCTCATAGAGATCTATGGATTACGTCTCCACTCCCTGCTCGTACAATACGGTGAGCGGGGAGAGAAGTGACATGTCAATTATTCACAGCGTATAAGCGCTGAGAATAATGAATGTTTATAGGGCCGGCGGGCTGCCGACCCCCCACCCCCCCGCCCCCGTACACACGCCGTAATTGCGGGTGCAATACATCCCGCAATTAAGCCGTGTGAACATAGCCTTATAGCCTCGGCTTACACTAGTGCACATTGTTTGGTTTCCTCTTGCTTCTTTTGGATTACTGACCTTTTGCCTGCCTTTTGACTTTGCTTCTGCTTACTGTCTTGGTACTGTTTGCCCTTCCTGGTTTTGACCCATTCCTGCTGACTTCTCTACTATTGTTTTTACCTGTCTCGTCTGTTTTGTGTTGCACTTATTCAGAATAGGGACTGTCGCCCAGTTGTCACCAACTGCTTAGGGTTGGGTTGACAAGCAGGCAGGGACAGCCTTGGGGTTATTAGTGCTAAGGCGCACTGTCTGTCCCTGTATATCTGGGGTCCCTAACATACGCCATGTTTAAACATGGTCTAAGTGTCCTTTATTAGCTACTGTCTGATACTGAGCAAATAATGTATATCTTGGAGATGTTTGTCGCATTCTCTTCCTCTCTTTGAACATAAGAATAATGACTGCCCATATCATCTTAGACTTTGTTCACAAAGAAGTCTATTTGCTGTTGAGTTTTCTGCATCTTGTGGATTTTGCATCTAATCCAACTCTAGTGCTAAAATACACACACAAACTTACAGCGTCTAATCTATGAGAATTGAGGCAAAAGTGTTCATAGTATGTTTTTGTGAAACTGGCTTTATGCCTTTATTACTTCTGTGTTCAGAATGGTTTACACAGTGTGTGCAGTCTTGGCAAAAGTCTTGGCAAAATCCCTAGTTTGGAAACAAATTTTAATTTTTTTCAAACCATTTTTGTATAAAAAGTTATGTCAACATGTAGTAAGTAACTGTGTAGAAGTATTTCTTATGCAAGCCTTTTTATTGACCACCAGTTTATATGCAGAAGTCCCACACAATAAAATAAATTCTTCTAAAAGCCAATAAGGGATCTATAAACAGTCTGTTTTAGAGACTGAGTGATAAACATGGATTGGATCCTTAGGGGGATATGTATGTAAACTGTTTAGGTCTATGAATTTGTTCTTGTTTCCCATAGCAACCAATCAGAGCGCTGGTTGCTATGGACAACAAAGAAAGTCTTAGACAAAGACCGTTTTCATACATGAGGCCTTTAATGTCTATTTAGTAATTATATTGCCGTAAATGGTTTTATCAAAATAGTTAATAACACGGTAATATGTTTTATATCAGTTGGACCTAGGACAAACAAGATTTTTGTTCATTTCCCTTACATCAATGTATTTCATCTGAATGATTCCAATAAATCAGAAAATTGAAATCAACATAGAAGCCTTTATATTCTTCATTAATAATGCATCTGTTGTATTGCTCAAAATAACATAATAAAAAAGAAAAGAAAACCACCTATGGATGTGGATAAATAGAGGCATAGTTAAAGACTCATGGGCCCGGGTGCAAAACTTCAGCTTGCACCCTTCTACCTCCAGACAATGGCTGTAGACCACTACTTTTCAACAATAGGCTCCCTACTTGGCGTGACTGATGTCTATGGTATAACACACTGCGGAAAATTATTTCTATTTAAAGGATTTAATAGGAACTTCCGGCGCGTTCATGTGAGGACGCAGAGAAGAGGAGCTCCTGCTACCCGCCGCGATTAAAGCCGCTCCCTGCCGCTAAACCACGGCACCCACCGGCACTTTTCACTGCCTCACGCTGCGCTCCCGCTCCGGTGGCCGGAGGGAGTGTTTACTTACAAGCGGGGAGCCCGTGCGCAACGCCAGAAGCCCGCACTTGATCCCGCTGGCAGAGCAAGATGGCGGCCGATCCCCTGCGCGGCACAAGGAATGGACGCGGAGAAGGTGCAGCGGCGGTCCAGGCTTCAGTGGAGGGAATCCAGACCCTACAGGACGCTCCTCAAACAGGATCCACAGGTCAGACAGGCGCAGTAGCTGGAAGTAGTGACACGCTCACAGGGGCTCCCATACAGGCTGCAACGTCTGATGTGCAGATTTCCACCTCTCCAGCACTATCAGAGGAGTACCCAAATCCCCACAGGCTGACAGAGATGGAGGAGCAGCAGCTAGTGGCAGCTTCACTGGCAGGAGGGGAGTCAGGGTCTACACAAGCCAACAGGGGATCCCAGCCCCCAGAGCAGGCATGGGTCATAAATCAGCCTTCAGAGACTGCCACCAGTTATACACCAAGTGATTATGAGGAAACAGTTCCTGGCTTAAATGTCTCATGGAAAGAAATGGCGATTACTGTTGCCAAACTACTGGCCCCAGACATAATGGCTTCACTGGAGGCCACGATCATCGCTGCAGTATCCACAGCTGTGACATCTGCTATGACGGGGATGAGAGCAGATATTACCATGCATACTCATCAAATTACTGATCTGGAAGGACGGGTCAGTGGGGTGGAAGATGATTTATCAGGGGTCAGGAGTACAATGGAGAGACTGATTAGAACAACGGAATCCCTCCAAACTAAGATGGAAGATTTGGAAAACAGATCGTGTAGAAATAACGTCCGTATAATAGGACTTAGTGAAGAGGTAAACCAAGCCAGTCTGCATGAAATATGTTCAGTGGAAATCCCTAAAAATCTGGGCATAACTGGGCCTCTAGTAGTTGAGAGGGCGCATCGTATTGGCCCGCCACGTGAGCGTCCTAAAGATAATACACCCCACAGACCTAGACCGGTGATCGTCCGGTATCTGGACTATAAGCACAAAACTAGATTGCTACAAGCCTTCCGCTCTCAAAGAGGTCAGGTGATGTTTAAAGGCCAGAGACTGCTCCTCTTCGCAGATTACTCGGCAGAGGTCTCTAGGAAAAGGAGGCTTTTTTCGGGAGTTTGCACCAACCTTATTACAAAACAAATCAAATTTAATCTACAATACCCAGCTGTGCTTAAAATTTTCCCTGAAGGAGGCTCTCCAGTTATTTGTCACTCTCCAGCAGATGCGGAGCAGTTCTTGGAGGACATTAGAGATCAGGGCAATCAAGGAGCAATGGGAGGAGGTGACTGCTTCGGACTTAGCAAGAGAGAACTCCGCGCAGCTCATAAAGATAAAGCTTCCACTGGAGACGACAGAGTTGGCGCGTCGCTTTCCCGGTTCCGCACCCCTAGGAAGCGCTGATATGGAACCACCTGATAAAGATGCATATTATTCCTGTTCTTCATGGGACTGAATATGGGGCTTGGGTCTGAGGGCATGTTCAAGGTTACCAAAGGAAATGGCACAGGGAATTTTTGGACATGAGCGGACGACGACACCAGATAGTTAGGCTACTTGCTCTATTAAAAGTATGGTATTGATTGTTGGATGGCGGTGGGGGGAAGGGAGTGGGCTGATGACGAGGTATTGATTACAACAAGGAACGGAATTTCGCCTTGTACGTGGATGAACGAAAAAAGTGAAGTCTTCAAATATGGAAAGGAAATTTAAAAGTGGGGGCGGTAGAAGGGGGTTCTGTTGGTTGGTTGTGTTAGGGTTTGGGAAATTTGTGTCTTATCTCAATCTATGCAATTTGGGGCGGTTTACCTTTGATACGGGTTAAATATATGAAAGTTGTAACATGGAACGTAAAGGGGTTGCATTCTCCCCAGAAAAGAATGATGATTCTGAGACACCTAAAAAAAATGAAGGTAGACGTGGCTTTGCTACAAGAAACTCATTTAACAGAGAAAGATTTTTTTAGACTTAAAAAGTTGTGGGTGGGGGAGGTTTGGGGTTCAGCTGCTATCGGAGGAAAAGCAGGGGTCATAACTCTTGTTAGTAAGACAGCCCCATGTAAAGTATTAGCATCCAAAACTGACGAGGAAGGTAGATTCTTACACATCAAAGTAGAAACATCAGCCGGATTGATAGATCTGATGAATATCTATGCTCCAAACAAACCTGATAAGAGGTTTCTTAATTTCATAGAGGGCAAAATACTAGAAGCAGGTGATGGGAACCTTATAGTAGGGGGGGATCTCAATGATGTGATGAACACCACGGAAGACAGAAAACGAAGTCGGCCGCAATCAGGGATAGGGAGGGAGAGGGATACTTTGCTAAATAAATTTGCCAAGTCCACAGGTTTGACAGACATTTGGAGGTCATGGAATCCAGAAGTGAGGCAATTTACTCATTTTTCTCACGTTCACAATTCCTGGTCCAGGTTGGACTATTTTTTGGCCAATGAGTAGGTAAAGCAGAATCTATACACATAGGGGACTTGGTGATCTCAGATCACTCTCCGGTGACTCTTACTCTAAGGGATATCACCCCAAAAGGAACTGATATTTTATGGAGACTCCCTAGCGCGATGATGGGTGATGAAAGGTTCAGGGAAATGGTTAAGCAGGGATGGAGGGATTACATGAAGGATAATGAAAACCATAAATCTTCCCCTCACCTGTTTTGGGATGCTGGTAAGGCGGTTTAGGGGGGGAAATTATTTCATACATTTCTGCTAAAAAGAAAATGCTGGCAAAAAAAGCGGAAAAACTGCAACGGAGACACTTAGAAAAGCGTACACATCCTTCTTGACCAGTCCAACTGAAGGAAAATTAAGGGAACTTGGGTAAGGCAAAGGTATTATACGAATTATATCAAAGAAGAATAGAAATCTTATATAGTGACCAACTCAGGGCCTCATTGTTTAAATTTGGAAATAAGTCGGGCGGTTATTGGCCAATTTAGTGAGGCAAACTAGGGGAAATACGAATATTTTGTGCCTTAGAAATTCTGAGGGAGAACTGAAAAAGGAACCAAAAATAATTAATGAGATACTCCGAGGGTACTATGAAACACTATACTCCCAGCCTGACTGTGATTTGAATCAGGGTAGAACCTTCTTAGACTCAGTAAATTTGACCCAAATTTCAGAAGAAGACAGGGATATGTTAAACGCGGAAATAACAGAGGAGGAAATTCAAAAGGTAATTAAGGAGCTACCTCCACATAAGGCTCCCGGCCCGGATGGGTATAATGGAGAACTATATAAGCTACTGCAGGATGACGTGGTGCCCACATTGAGGGAAGTGTTTGGGGACATCATTAACACCCGCAAAATGTTACCGTCCGGGGACACGGCTTTTATTAAGGTATTGTATAAGAAAGGAAGGGATCCCTTGAAACCGGAATCGTATCGTCCCATCTCTTTAATAAATCAAGATATAAAGATATTTTCAAAGGTAATGGCAAATAGATTGGCCATTATTATGCCAAAGATCATAGGAAGCCACCAAATGGGTTTTGTCAAAGGACGCTCGGGGGTTAAAAATATAAGAACAGTCCTAGCCACTCTGGAGGCGGTCGAAAGACAGAAAGATAACATGTTCTCACCAGCTTTACTAGCAATAGACGCGGAAAAAGCGTTTGATAACGTCAATTGGAAGTGGCTCAATATGGTATTAGACAAAATTGGGATAAAAGGCATTTTTAGAGATTATCTAGATGCAATGTACAACAGACCTCAAGCTAGAGTAAGTACCCCAGGATTTTTCTCATCCCCAATTTTTATGCAGAAGGGCACTAGGCAAGGATGTCCAATATCCCCTATGCTGTTCAACTTGGCCTTGGAGCCTCTCGCGGTTCATCTTCTTAACTCAAATATATATCAGGGAATACAAATGGGTAGTGTAGAGACCAAACTAGTATGCTTCGCAGACGATATGTTATTGTTTCTGAGAGACCCTAAGAACCAGGTAGCGTCAGTTCTGGACGCGTTAGAGCGTTTCGGTAGGTTCTCAGGATACAGGATTAATAGGGACAAATGCCAGCTACTACAAATGGGTGGGGGGGAGAACTCTCAATGGTCAGGAACTTGGATTGGAGGTGGTAACAACCCACTTGACATATTTGGGTATCAGGATAGGGAGAAGATCAGAGCAGACATATCAATTAAATTATCCACCATTGATAGAGAAGATAACCAAAGAGTTGGAGAAGTGGAAAGATCTGCCATTGTCTCTGATGGGAAGAGTGCAGCTCATCAAAATGGTTAGTTTCGCTCGTCTTTTGTACCCCTTACAGAATTTACCTATTTTACTTCAACATAAAGATGTGAATATGTTACGGAAAGCGTTTACAGGGTTCATCTGGAGAGGCAAGCAACCGTGGATAGGGTACAAAAAACTGATAGTGGGTAAGCTATGTGGGGGTGCACAGCTCCCTGATGTTAGACTTTATAACCTTGCATATGTGGAGACACATTCGTGACTGGATATCGGGAACAAATGTATTTTCAAATGGGGAATTAGAGACACAGTTAGCGGCACAGATTAAGTTGACAACTTTACTACATATGCCGTATAAGTCACATCCACCAGAAGTCAAACGCAGTGTTGTCCTCAGGGATACTTTGGCATCCTGGAGACATATCAGGAATGTCACGCTCCGTGCCACGTTCCTGTCCTTACGCTGCGGCCTCTGCTGCGAACCGCAGTCGTACCTATGTTCCTTTCGCAGATCTGGTTCCTGTTGCAGTGTTGCTGTGAGCGCTCCTGTAGCCGCTGCTTACTCCCCTGTGATTGCTGTGCGGTTTTCTCATGCTGGCCATGCTGCTCCTCCATCTTGGCTGCTGCCCTGATTCCCTGTCTTTATAGAGGGCGGCGGCCACATCTTCCCTTCCTTTATTCCCACAGTGTGCAGCAGGGTTGGGCTTCCTCCCAATCCCCTTCCACCTGTGGGTTTATAAGCCTGCTTCTCCTCACACTCCCTGCCTGATCCTTGTTGTTGTTGTGTCATGTTGTAGGCTGTTGCTGTGTGTTTTCTGATCTTGTTTGTTGTGCTCATGTGGTCTCTTTGTGTCTCTGTCTGTGTCTTTGTGAGTTTCCTTGCCTTGTTCTCTGCCCGTGTTCCTGCCCTGGTCATGCCTTGGTTTCTTGCCCGAGTTTAGCTTAAGTCTCTGCTTATGTTCTTGGTGTCTTCAGTCTGTCTATTTATTGTTCCCTTTACCTTTTGCTTATCCTCCTGTTTGGCATCTGTTTTGTCCTGTCTTTGTTTGTACCTGCACATATTTACTTCTTGTCTGCTTTGTCTCTGTTCCTATTCTGTTGGTGCCTAGCCTTGGCACTTCTGGCCTTTCTGGTCAGCTGCCGCTGCCGGGGACTGCTCTGGGGTGGCGCCTGGTGGCTGTTGGGGTCAGTCAACCTTACCACCAAAGGCTCTGTGAAGATGCCCATGCCCGATGGCCACTTGGTTACGCCCCCTCGGAGCAAGCCCGGCAGTGGTCCAGTGGGTCCACTACCCGCTTTACCCGCTCATCCGTTACAAGGAAAATATTCAAAAGGCCGATGTTTGTTTCTTATATTATGCCCCTTTGGGATCTCCCAACGTTTAGAGCTGGGAGGGAAAACAAATTATTTAGGGACTGGCGACAAAAAGGTTTATAGAAATTAGGGGACTTACTTACAGGGCCAGAAGGGACTTTGATGACGTGGGAAGCTTTGGATGAAAAGTTTTCTTTGGAGAAAAAACATTTCTTACAATTTGGACAAATTAGACGCTTTTGCAAAGCAGGTGTCTCATATCTCACTTCTTTGGGCGAGTCGAAGGAATTCATGGAATTACTCAAAATAAGTAGTAGTGAAGGTTTATTATCCCAAGTATACCAACATTTGCGTAGAAGGGAGACTAGATCTACAAGGGACATCATGTTTAGGAGGTGGGGGGATAAATTAGAGGATGATGAGATTTCCCAAAAGATTTTGAAGGGTTTTGAATTTGTAAGGAAAGCCACCTACAATGAGCAATGGAGGGAAATTCCATTTAGATTGGCTCATAATGCCATTTATGCGTTTGACATACCATATGGCGAAGGTAAAAGTAATTATTGGAGGTCATGTCCGAAGTGTGGGGAAGAAAAGGTAGACCTTTTGCATTGCTTTTGGTCATGTCCACGGATTAAGGAATTATGGGGGAAGGTGAAGGATTATATTGCGGGAATTTGGAATATCAAATGCCATGTTTCGCCACAAGGCTTTCTTTTTCATTACATGGTGCAAGAGGGACGAGAGACTAATCAAAAAGACACTCTGATAACAAGCAAAGGTTTCCACCTCACTCTTTTGGCGACAAAAAAATGTATACTGAAACATTGGATTGATTCGACGGTCCCAGACGTAGGAGAGATTAGAGATTGTCTAAAACAAGCTATGTATCTAGAGAAGATAGAAGTAGAAAGAAATAAAGATAAGGACACTGAGAGTTTTCTAAAAAAATGGAAATCCTTTATTTCCAAAATGTACACAGATCAAGAGATTAGGGAGATTATGGAGCCTTTTCGACTTACTCAATATTATCTAACAGAACAGCTAAAAGGTACTTTAGGTAATCTAGATGTAGAAACATAGATAAGGGGAGGTAAGACACACATTGTTGGGACCTGTTGGGTTAGGGTATGTTTGTTTACTGCGTAGGGGGGGATAAAAGGAAAAAGACGGAAATATAAAGGCAGGATAAATTGCCGATGTTATGATATCTTATGTTACGATGCTTAATAATACAATGATTTTGTACTTTGTGACATTGCAATACTCCTCAGATTTGTATGTCATTGTCTTATTTCTGTCAATAAAAAAATTATTACAAAAAAAAAGGATCTAATAGAAGAAAATTAATTTCAAATGGGGCCAAAAAAAGCAATTCATACAGCCAAAGTGTCTGTTCCTGTTTGCCCCGTTTCCCCCAAAATTTGAAAAAAAAAAAAAGTTGTGTGGTGAACAGGAAAAAAATGCAATTGTGTCTTTGTTTTTCAGGTTTAGTTTTTGTTGGCGTTTACACTGAACAATTTAATTGACTTGTTATCTGTATTCTGTGGGTTAGTAAATATACAAGGGCCACATTATCAGCGCATGTCACCACTATGTATAGTAATGACTAATACCACCATAATATTACTGACCAAACCTGTATACCAAGACCAATATTACCAAAAACAACAATATACATGGACCAAATAATGCCGACACATATCACTACCATATAGTGACTAATACCACTATACTGTTACTGACCAAATCAATATATCAAGATCAAAAATATCAATAACATCAATATACAAGCACCTAATAATACGGTCACATCTTGACTGCATATCACCACCATAAATGGCCTGAATAATATCAACGTACTGTTACTTAATATAAACTTACACAAATTACCACCATTAATTGACCATATAGTTGTAGATCTCAGTGTACACTGACTCTGCAGACTGTCTATTACCTCCATACAATGACTGGGATGAATGTAATATGTAGTTTGATCTAAATTAATCACTGCGTCAACTGAGGGCAGGGGGCCTCACTCAAAACCCTCTTAATTAAGATGCAAAGCATGTCCGCACTCATGTGCATAGGAAAGAAGTCCTAGCCATGGGGTCCTGCTTCAAAGGGCTTTTACTGTTTATTTCACACATCTAGCAAACTCCTTGGTACCAAAGGGATCAACAAGCAGAGTTGAGAAACTGATCAAAGGCTTGAGTCAGACAATCGGGAGCTGTGGTTTCATAGGAAATTATTGAATTTCTACACGTCATACCGGCATACCAGTGCCATATTTGAGAACTCTGGAATGAGACGCAGGGACGGGGAGATACAGAAAACTGCAAGTAGGAAACTAGCAGCAAAGCTGTGTTTGGTATCCGAACATAGCTGGGGCTTAGGTGGGTTTGTTGGTACCAGAGCTGCCTTTCTGTGGCCTTCCTGGGAGAAGTTATGATCCATCCTTGATTGTGAGGTTCAAGCTACTCAGCCCAGAGTGGAGGGGGGGCATCAAACCATCCCAGGGGCGTGAGGGGGTGTGCCCGTGGGGTACAAGGTGTTTTGGCTAAAGTCGTCGTCTTTGGGGGTTTTGTTGTGCTAACATTTAGGAAGGAACCAGGAACTTCCTTGCATTACATGCCCCCATGTGGCTGCACAGTACTAAGGCCCAATACCAGGTAACTGACTTTCACCTTGGCTGCTAGATACTGTTTGTAACTCTATACCCGTATTTACATATTTGACCATGGTATATTCTGTTTCTCTGTGTATGTAGTGTTTTGTTTAGCGTGCCCTTAAGGCAATTAAATACTCAAATTTGATATTGGGCTGCTCTTTTTTTCAACCCACGATTAAAACTGTCCATGTTCTTGGTCTTATGTTATACGCTACCCGGGCTGGTTTCTGAACCCGATATAGTCCTGTTAATGGACTGGGCTTATATTTAATGCGGAACTTGTGGCAGTCTACTGGACTGGCAGAGTTCTGTTTCACTGGTGCTAGTGAAAAGGGCTGTTGTGTCATGCTGGCGGTCGCGTGGGTTATCCTATCTCAATCCCCGTGCCTCGCTATGCTCGCGTGGACAGGGGGATGTCTGCAGGGCCGGGACAAGGCATTTTGGTGCCCTAGGCAAATAGGGCCAAGGCCCCCCCCTCCCCGAAATTTTTTATCCGCGCCCTAACCTAACCCCCATGCCTGTGCCCTCCCCAGTAGGGGGAAAAGAGAAAAAAAAACCAAAATTTCCCAACAAGACGTGGAGTATAGCCCCCCCCCTCTCATTTCCCCCCCTCCTCTCCTATAACCCCTCCTCTAATATAGCCCCCCCTCCACTATAGCCCCCCCTCTCATAAAACTCCCTTTTTCCTATAACTCCCTCTCTCCTATAGCCCATTCTTCACTATAACCCCCCCCTCATTTAAAAACTCCATCCTTACATAAACTCATCCTCTCCATAGCCCCCTCCTTCACTTGCCCCCCCCTGCACTTTTGGCCCTTCCTTCCTTAACCCCACCTTACTAGGGCCCCCATCCTCTCACTAGCCCCCCCTCTCTCACTATGGTCCCCCCTCATAACTATACCCCTCCTTCTCGCTATGGCTTCTCCCTTATGGCCCCCCCTCCTACTAGGGCTCCTCCCTTTATAGGCCCCCCCTTTCTCACTATGGCCTCCCCTTTCTCACTATGGCCCTCCCCTTTCTCACTATGGCCCCCCTTCTCACTAAAACCCCCCCCTTTCTCTTATAGCCCCCCCTTTCCACTATAACCCCCACTTTTCATATCGCCTCCCTTCTCACTAAAACCCCCACTCTCTTATGGCCCCCCTCTTTCATTTAAAAAACCCCTTTTCTATATGGCCCTCCACAAAACATACTTGTCCGGGAGAACTCTGTGCTGTGTGTGAGCCAAAACTCCGCCCCCCTTTCCTGCATGCAGCCCCTGTGACAGGAAGCTTCAGAACAAAGGGGATACAAAAAAAGCATAGAGTGTGGGAGGGAGGTAGATTTCCTCTCCTATATCCTCCAAAAATGTGCTGCTGCTTTCCCCCGCCCCCCCCGCGACGAGGGGTAGGGGTGTGTGAGGGGGGGGCAGAGATAATCCTCAACCCTCCTATGCGGTGTAGGTGTGGCAGCCTGGTGTGATAACGCAAGCACCTGATATGTAGGAGTGGTCTGGCCCCTGGCGGGCTCATGCCCTTCTGCGCCCCTAGGGCAGGCAGGGTAGGGGCGCCCATAGGCTGTCGCCTCCCCTTTCTGCCTAGCCTCGCCCGGGCCCCGGGTGCTGTGAAAACAATATTCAGCTGACTTTACGTACCCCAAGGGGGTGGGAATTTACATATACTATATAGGGAGTCCCTGTGTGGCTGTGGCCATAGGGTTCTGACGATTAGGCCAATGAAAAAGAGGGGAGTTTTTTGTAGTGCCATAGAAATGGTTGATACTATTTTCACTGGCTTGAAGACGTTTTACCTCAATAAGTACTATGTGAAATACCCGGTACACAGGCACTACGATTATAGAACCCCCTACAAGACCCCATAATGGTGTACCCATTACACTAAGTGTTAAGTGGGGTTACATTTAAGGACTCACAAGTGATGTCTTATCTTATAAGTCGTTCTCTTTTCCTTTTCTTTCTTTATCTGGTCCAGACAGCCATGACGACTCTCCCGGCCACAACTTGTCCTTGCAGAATTTACCCCAAAAAGTTAGCTCCCAAAAGTGAAAGGTCCCGCCAATATAGGGCCCTCTTTGTGCCACCAGTAATAGTACATACACCATTTTTTAAATAGGCAGCCCACCCCACTACCCCCAAAGTAGGCAGGCAGATAAGTAGATGTGCCTTTTAGGAAGGTTAAAGCTAAAATTTTTCTCGTAAGTGGGGAGAATTTTCCAATTTAAATAGGTAAAATGCCCCTTTTGGTATAGGGTTTTCTTAGTAGGTAATTATATAGTGTTCCCCAATAGGTAGCTGTTTGGGGGGCACTATATAATTATCTAATGAAGGGACCCCTATACCGAAGGGGGACTTTACCTAACTAATAGGAAGAATCTGCCCAATTATGTGACTCATTTTTAGGGTCCAACTTACCCAAAAGGAGTGTCTACATATAAGGTCCCCCAGTAGGTTGTGGTATAGGGTCCCCTCAGTAGGTGGGTATATAAGGCTCTCCCAGTAAGTAGGTACATAGGCCCCCAGAAGGTAAGTATATAAGGTCCCCCCACTAGTTATGTATAAAAGCCCACCAAGTAAGTAGGAACATAGGGATCCCCCCCCCAAAGGTAGGTTTATAGGTCCCCAGTAGGTAGGTATATAGAGCCATCCAGTAGGTGGGTACATAGGCCCTCCTAGTAGGTAGATACATATATAAGGCCCTTTCTAGGTAGATAGATATAAAGAACTCTCTCAAGTACATAGCTATATAGGACCTTCCCTAGTAGGTAAGTATATAGGACCCCAATAGGTATGTATATAGGACCTCCTAGTAGGTAAGAAAGTGGGTATATAGATCCTCTCCTGGTAGGTATGTGTATATGGCCCCCTTTACTAAGTATATATATAAAGCCCCCCCCATAGGTAAGTCTGTAGGTAAGTATATACTGTCCCCCAGTAGTTAGATAGGTGTATATATTTTCCCATGGTCCCCCCCCCTATTTGGTGTATATTAGCTATTTTGGGTCTCCCCCCTAGTTAGGTTTATATAAAAGGTATAGGGTCTCCCCCAGTGGTTAGGTAGGTATACTGGGCTCCCTATTAAAAATAAAAAAAAATAAAAAATGCAATTTTTTTGTCATCCAGTAGATACTGGGAATGGAATCTTTAGTAGTAACTAGTGATGAGCGATTACGTTTGACTAGTCATCGGGTCGATAGCGTATCGGCAATTATCAAGACGATTTCCCGATAGTCGATAATAATTTCCCCGATGACCATTAAAGTCTATGGGGGGGAAAAAAACCTTCATTTTACACCAAACAGGGTGGAAAAGCTGGAATTAAACATCCACAAAGTAAAAAGGATACGCTACTTTTAAAAAGGAGTTGTTCTTTAAAAAGCTTTCAGCCTCTGTCTGTGAATGGGAGTTGAATTGAGGGGGTGCTAGCTTGTTTGCCTCTTCCCCTCCCTGTTCCCCCCCCCCTCAGCACCAGGCGCTACCCACTGTAATTTATACAGGGGGGGGGGGCGGGGGATTCTGCCAGATTTAACCTGTTGTGCCTGCCTAGAGAGGTTTTTGATTGCTAATATGTTCCTATCCCTTGCTTGCTTCATATCTCACATCTCCAGAACAACAAAAAAAAACCCCTCTCAAAACGACACATAATGGAAGCTGCAAAGGTTATCAGGATGTGTCCTAGTACAGACAGCATGAACTGTTCACAATCTGTATAGTATTATTATAGTTACAGCCCCACAGCATCATGATTATAGTAACAAACAGGGTCACTGCTGTCAAATCTATTGCAGCCAAATCTCTGCTCAATCTGGAAAGAGGCGGGGAGGAAGAGGCACAAACGGGGTTAATCCGGCAGCACGGAAATAGAAGCCAGATCCTCCCCCCTTCCCTCATACGAAGTTCTTGCGGAGGGGCTCTCTGCCCCGACCTGTCTTCAAAGGTGATGAGTCAGACCTGACTCCAGAAAAGAAAAGGAATAAAGGTCGGTGTATAAAATTTGAGAAGTGAGCACTCCTGGAACAGGGCTAGTAAAATAGTAGGAATTTGTAATAAACAAATATTGCAAAGTGTTGTTTTTTAAAGATTTTTTTAAATTAAAACCAATCATTGTACGAGACAACCTTTAAGCAAACCACTTGGGTAATAAAACCCATAGAAAAAAAGTCACAGACCATTCACTTCCCTGTCTTTATCACAGCTGCCCCCTTAAACCTGCATGACCCCAAATTAAAAAGTGCCAGAAGGCAGTATGATTTGAACCATCATTTTATTTTAAAAGGATATTGAAAATCCCTGTCCTGAAACCACATGAGCCCCAAACCCTGTGACCCCCAATTTAAAAATCCAAAAAATCTTTTTAACCACCTTTTATTTCCTACACATTTTTCCCCCCCCCCCCCCCCCCCCTTACCGCGAATGACCTTTAAACTGGACCCCCAGATTAAAAGTGCCGGAAATAGGAGTCTTTGAACCACCTTTTAGTTGAATGGACATTGACTAACCGTTTTGTACCACAGTATGACCCTTAAACCTGTCGACCCACAGTTAAAAAGTGCCGGGGGAAAAAAGGGTCTTGAACCAATTTTTGTTTAAAAAGGGGCATTTACTATTTCTGTCCCGTACCGAATGACCATTAAACTGCTGACCCCAGTAAAAAATGCCGGAAAAAAAGGGTCGTTGAACCCCTTTTAGTTTACTGGAATTTATATACCCGTCCCGGGCCACAGCTGGCCCCAAAAATGCATGACCCCCCATTTAAAAAAGGCCGGAAAAAAAGGGCTTTCAACACCCTTTTTGTTTCCTGGAATTGACTTTTTCTGTCTGTACCGCAGAATACCCTTAAAACCCGTCTGACCCACAGATTAAAAAGTGCCCGGGAAAAAAGGAGTCTTTGAATCCCATTTAGTTTAACTGGACTTGCTATATTGTCCTGGGCACAGCATGAGCCCAAACCTGCATGACCCCCCCGATTTAAAAAGTGCTGGGAAAAAGAGTCTTTTTAACCCCCTTTTAATTTCACTGGGGCATTGACTATACCCGTCTGGGCACAGCATGAGCCCCAAACCTGCATGCCCCCGATTTAAAAAGTGCCGGAAATAGGGGTCTTCTAACCCCCTTTTAGTTGAACTGGACATTAACTATATCTGTCCTGTACCGCAGTATGCATTAAACCTGCTGACCCCCCGATTAAAAAGTGCCGGAAAAGGATTTTTCAACCCCCATTTTATTTTAAATGGACTTGATATATCTGTCCTGGGCCACAGCATGACCCTTAAAAACCCGTTTGTCCCCAGATCCAAGTGGCACTATGCTTTTTGTACGTGACTGTCATTTAGTATATTTTCGGTAACTGAATTTGTTTACAGAAATTTATTTAGGGGAAGTTTTATTTATAGTTTTTCATTATTATCATTTTTTCTTTTTTTTCAAGTGTGTTAAAATACAAATTTTACCCTCCCTGCGTTTTTAAAGGTATTTTTTTTCGGTGTAGATGTGTTATTTAGTGTTGAGCGATTTTTATGACAAAGTTGAAATCGGCAAGGGTTTTTTTGGGGATCGAAATTCCAGATCATGGATAATTAAAGGTTAAAATCTGTGCATCATCTTTAAGATCGCGCTTTTTTGGCGCTTTCCCTTAATTTTGGCGGCCAGCAAAAACAGATTAAGAATAGAGCAGGGTGAGTGTGTGTGCGAGTCATGCTGGGATGGTAGGTTGCGATTTGGGTGGAAAAAAAAACATGGGCCTCGTTTTCATGACAGCGTTTCCGTTTCAGCCGTGTCTCTCAGCGTTATGGGATAGGACCTGCGCTCTGCTGTGGCCAAAAAATTTTAGCGAAAAATTTGTTACTTTGAAAAAGGAAAACCCTTTCTATTTGCTGTGATCCCTTCCCAATTTAGTTACATTTGAGATTTTAAAATTTTATGTGTTAGCTAGAGAATTTTAAAGCAGATCTACCCCTGTAAAATTTCCGGGGGGTGGGTGGGGGGGGGGGGGGGCCCCCGCGGGCGAACACAGACAAGCTCTACTTAAGAAACTGGATAAAGTTCACCAAGATTAGTGTAGACATTGTAGTGGAATATCTTTATTATTAAAAATTTTCTATTTTAATATTTCCCGGATTTGGGCAGCCTGAATTATATTGGATAAAATATTTTTTTAGTAATGCAGGTTCTTTTTTAGCTGCAAAAAAATCCCCTTTTTTTCAGTTACATTTCGATTGGGGTTCAATTTTACCCTTCACCTGTGACTGTTGTATTCCCCTTTCAGTTTAATTACAAACCAGCAATCTTGTAGTCAGCCGGTTGTTTGTTTCCAAAAAAAACCGTGTACGTACGAAAACTAACAGATAGTGTTTTTTGACTTTTGTAACCAGACTGTTCATTGACGAAA
>JAODAL010039632.1:0-37799 GCA_025379985.1 Phyllomedusa bahiana
TTTTCACAAAGACAAAAGGGGGCTCAAGGTGAAGGGTGCTGTCAAAACCGGAATTTGGGAGGACACTGTTAAAAAGGACACCCCTTTTTGGGAAAAAGACTTGTTTTTGCAAATCTTTTCCCTAGCCAAAACCCAAAACCCCCTTTTTGGGAAACCCATTTAATACAATAAAAAAAAGAAAACAAAGAATTGGGGGGATTTTTCCCTTTCCCATTTTAAAATGTTTTTTTCTAGAATTTAAAGTACTAAAAAAATTGCATGAAACAAAATTAGCGTTAAAAAAAATTCCTTGAATTTTAAAAAGGGAGGGGACAAGGAAAAATTGACCAGATGTAGGGTTTTTTTCAGAGGCCAAAAAGGGGTATGGGCCCGGACAAGGGAAAAAAGTACAGAGACCATTTTTCCCCCAGCAGTTGAGTAAAATGAGAAAAAAAAACCCAAAATAAAGGGGGACCCGGGGGTTAAAAAAGGGGCGTTAAACCCCCATATTTCCAAGTAAGCTCAATTGGTTTAAAACTCGGAGGGGGGAAAACGTTTCCCAAAGGGATTGTTTTGTACAGAAAAAAAAAAAAGGAAAGGGGGTGGAGTTCTCACACTTCCCTTCCGCACTCTGCTTTTAGGGACGGGCAGTTTTCGTTGCTCGTCTCAGGGGGATTTTAAACCCGCTTTTTAATAATGAGGACCCCCAGCCGGGCTTTTTCACCGCACCCACTGTAACTCCGGCCCTGGGTCATGCTGTGGCCCAGGACAGGGGAAAGTTTAATGCCAGGTTCAACTTAAAAAGGGGGTTGGGAAAAACTCCTTTTTCGGCACTTTTTTTAAAAGTGGGGGGGCATGCAGGTTTGGGGCTATGCTGTGGGCCCCGGACAGGTATAGTCAAAGTCCCCGTGAAACTAAAATGGGTTTTTGAAAAAAATCCTTTTTTTTGGCACTTTTTTAAAATTTGGGGGGCATTCAGGTTTGGGGCTCATGCTGTGGGGCCCCCGGGCAGGTATAGTCAATGTCCAGTTCAACTAAAATGGTGGTTTTTAAAAGGGGGTCCTTTTTCCGGTACTTTTTAAAAGTGGGGGGGCAAGCGGTTTGGGGCTATGCTGTGGCCCAAATACAGGTTAGTCAAAGTCTAGGAAACTAAAATGGTGGTTTAAAAACTTTTCCCTTTTTTCCCCAACCCTTTTTAAAAGTGGGGGGTCATGCAGGTTTGGGGCTCAGCTGTGGCCCCGGGGCAGGTATATTTAATGTCCAGTTCAACTAAAAGGTGGTTTAAAGAAATCCCCCTTTTCCCGGAAATTTTTAAATGTGGGGGCAAAGGGAGGGGGTTTGGGGGGTCATGCTGGGCCCGGAAAAGGGGATAGCAATTCCAGTTCAAGTAACAGATGGTTCTTTTCAAAACCAAACCCTTTTAGTTTAAATGGCATTTACTATACCTGTCCTGTGCCACAGCATGAAACCCCCCCGGAGTTACAGTGGGGGCGGTGGGGGCCCAGGGTGGCGTCCCTCATTATTAAAAACGCAGGTTAAAAAGCCCCGTGACGCAGCAACGGGAAAACCCGTCGTGGGAAGCAGAGTGCGGAAGCGAAAGGGGGTGAGAACTCCAAACCTTCCTCGTACACATTTAAGACCCGGGACGCTTTCCCCCAGTTTTTGAGTGGGGACCCCCTTTTGGGTTTACATGGAAATGCTGGTGGTTTGCTCCCGTTACACCCAGTTTCCCCCTTTTTCCCTTGGGATTCTTTTTCCCCATTTTTCTAACGGGGCTGGAGGAATTTTCCCCTGTACTTTTTTCTTTTGTCCGTGCTATACTCCATGTCCTCTGAATTAAACCCACTTTGGTCAAGTTTTCCCGTACCTCCCTTTTTACAATTCAGAGGAAATTTTTTTTCCAGCTTTTTTTGTACATGCAAGTTTTTTAGTAGTTTTTAAATTTTAAAAACACATTTTTAAAAAAGGATGGAATCCCCCCATGTCTTTTTTTCTCTTTTTTTAATTGTATTAAATGGGTTGTTAAAAACGGGGTTGATGCTTGTTAAAATTTGCAAAAAAAGATTTTGCAATATGGGGTTCCATTAAAAGTTCCTACCTTGTTTCGACAGCACCATCACCCTTGAGCCACTCTTTTACAATTGTGAAGAAAAAAATGCTGTTAGAAACCAAAATTTTTTTTTTTAAAAGGGCCTGTTATAGCTGCATTTCAAAGCAAAATGCCCCCCCAAAAAATTTAAAGAGCCCTTGAGCCCCTTTGGAAATTGTGAAGGGACAAATGTCCCGTAAAACAAAAATTTTTTTTTTTAATAGGGCCTGGTATTGTGATTTTAAAACGATGACCCAAAAAATTATAAAAAAGACTTTCAGCCACTGTTAAAAATTGTCAGGGAAAATTTCCCCAAATTGGGAAAGCCACAATTCTGTTAAAAAGGCCCATGATTATTGCGGGTTCCACAGCCCCATGCCCCCAAAAAAATTTAAAAAATATGCTTCTCAGCCACAATTAAAAAATTGTGGGGAGAAATGCCACTTAGAACCACTTTTTCTTTTCCCCAAAGGGGGACCAAAATTTATAGCTGTATCCCACAGCAACATGCCTCAAAACCTTGACAATGCGAAAAAATCTTAAGTTTAAAGTGGGGAAAATTTAAATTTCGGTTTGTCAAAAAACCCTTTTTTGTCTTTTTACATTTCTCCTCACACCCAAAACCAGCAAAATAAAACTGTTGGGAAAAGAAATAAAAATTGCAGTAAGAAATGATCTTTTTAAAAAAACATTTTTAAATTTAGGCCCTTTTCTGTTTGAAGAGGAATGTGAAGAAACCCCGGAAAACAATCGGTAAACCTCGGGAAAAATTTGGGGCCCAAAAAACCCATCTTCAGAGTTTTCCATGCCTGATTCATCTTGATAAAAAGTCAAACGATCCACATTATTTTGGGGAAACCCGGGATGCTTTTGTTGAAAGGGACTAGTGTTGAGCGATTGGTTGGCTATCGGATCGATCGATAGTCGTTGCCCGGCCACTATCGAAAAGGTTTTTTTCGTTTAGGAGAAATCGATTATGCGCAAATGCCCTTAAATCTATGGGAGAAAAACAACACCTTCATTATTACCCCCAAAAACAAGGTTTTGGGAAGGGGGAAATTTAACTTCCACAACGTCAAATGGAAAAGTGCTACATCTTAGGAAACACATTTAAAGGTTAAAAAAGTACAAAAAAAAAGTCACAAAAACCTTTTTACTACCCCCTGTCTTGTACCACAGCCTGAACCTTAAACCTCATCACCCAAAAAAATTAAAAAGTGCCAAAAGGGGCGTTTGTTTTTGGAACCATCATTTTAAATTTGGGAACTGGACATTGAATACCCCTTCCCTTTGGAACGAAGAATGAGCCCCAAAAACCTGATGCCCCCCCCACTTTTTAAAAATTTGGGGCTCATGCGGGCCCCCCGGGGACGGGGGATAGTCAATGCCCCATGAAAAAAAATAGTGTTGAAAGACCCCTTTTTTCCCGGCCCTTTTTTAAATGTGGGGGTCTTTTGCAGGGGGGGGGCTCATGCTCGTTCCAAAGGACAGGGTTATTAAATTTGTCCATTTCAAGTAAAATGATGGTTCAAATTTTTTAATGCCTTCTGGAACTTTTTAATTTGTGGGTAAAGGGGTTTTAAAGGGTTTCGGGCGGGAAACAAGAAAGGGAAAAGGAAATGGGTGTTGATTTTTTTTCTGTGGCTTTTATACCTAAGTTTGGGTGCCTAAAAAGTACAGGTATCCTTTTAAAATGTTGTGGCTGTTAATTCCAGTTTCTTCACCCCCTTTTTGGGTTTGTAAAAAATAAAGGGTTGTTTTTGTCCCCCCATAGACTTTAAGGGTAAATCACTCATAATGAATCTCCCTATCAAAAAAACCTTATCGATGGTCCCCCGGGCTATCGACTACCCCCGATGTGGATACCCAAATTTAATCGCTCAACACTACTCAAATAGGGATGAGCGATTTTTAATCGACAAAGTTGAAACCCGGCCCGGGGGTTTTTTTGGGTTTTACCCGGAAAATTTTCCCCGATCCCCGCGAAAATTTTTTAGGTGAGAATCTATGACTATCGCACCATTTTTGGCATTTCCCGTAAATTTTGGGGGCCCAGCAAAATCAGCTTAGAGCGGGGCGAACACAGACAGACAGGCAGGGGAGGCAGGCAGGCTTTTGAAAGGGTATTTTAAATTTTTGCACCCAGACCTGCTTTGAACCTGCAAATTTAAAAGGCTTTTTTTTAACCCGTTTTTTGGGCCCGCAAAACCTCGCCCTGAGGTGAAATAGGACCCTTTTTTTTTTTGCAGCCCATTTTTTTTCCCAAAAAACCCACCTTGTACTTACATTAGGAACAGAAAAATTTTTTTGTAACTGTGTTGGGATTTCCTTGGGGCAAAACCCCCCTTTTATTATCCATTTTCAATTTCAAAAAAGGTATTTTCACTGTTGGGCAGCCCTTTTTGTTCAAAGCCCCCTTGTTCTTTCATTAAAGGTTTTAAAAAATTTTCTAGTAACTGCTGTTGTTTTTCATTGGTTTTCTTTTCCCCCCTTTTTTTTTCTGTCTCAATTTCAAATTGGTTTTTTCATTTTTTTGGGGCCCGCCCATTTTTTTTCAAAGACCCACCTTGTACTTTTAAAAAGGATACAGAAATTTGCTATAATTTTCAGGTGTATTTCCCTAAGGGGCAAAACCCACCCTTTTTTTTATCCGTTTTCAATTTTTAAAAAAGGTGTTTTTTTATTTTTGGGGCAGCGCAAATTTTTTTTCAAAGACCCATCTTTACTTATATTAGAACAGAAATTTGCTAGTTTAAATTTTAGTTGTATTTCTTTGGGCAAAACCCACCCTTTTTTTATCCCGTCTCAATTTCAAATAGGTTTTTTTTTCACCCGTGGGGGCAACCCCTTTTTGTTCAAAGACCCCCCTTGTACTTTTCATTGGGGAAAAGAAAATTTTTTAGGGAACTGCTGTTGTATTTCATTGGTTTGGAAAAGGGAACCCCCTTTTTTTATCTTTCTCAAATTTTAAAAAGGGTTTTTCATTTGGGGGGAGCCATTTTTGTTCAAAACCCCCCTTGTTTCTTTTTTAGGAACCCCGAAAATTTTTCTAGTAATTGCAGGGTATTTCAAGGTGCAAAAAACCCCCCTTTTATTTTTCCGTTTTCAATTTCAAATAGGTGTTTTTTTATTTTGGCGCAGCCCCTTTTTTTTTCAAAAAACCCATCTTGTATTAATTTTTGGGGGGACAGAAAATTTTCTTGGGTTTTTCAGTTTTTATTTCATAGGTGCAAACCCACCTTTTTTTATCCGTCTCAATTTCAAATAGGTGTTTTTCCCCTGTGGCGCACCCATTTTTGTTCAAAGACTTTTTCTTTTTACTTTATTTGGATACAGGGAAATTTTCTATTAATTTTCAGGGGTTTTTCATAGGTGCAAAACCCCCCCTTTTATTATCCGTCTCAATTTCAAAAAGGTGTTTTTTCATTTTGGGGCAGCCCCTTTTTTTTTTCATAGAACCCCTCTTGTACTTTTTTTTGGAAAAACAGAAATTTGCCCAGAATTGCAGTTATATTTTTTATAGGGGCAAAACCCACCTTTTAAATTTTTTTCAAATTTCAAAAAAGGTGTTTTTTACTGTGGCGTAGCCCCCCTTTTTGTTCAAAAACCCCCATCTTGTTAAATTATATTAGGATACAGAAATTTGCTTTAAAATTTCAGGTGTATTTCTTTGGTGGGAAAACCCACCCCTTTTTTTTACCGTCCCCAAAATTTAAATAGGTGTTTTTCCTTTGGGGCCAAACCCCCGTTTGTTCAAAGACCCATCTTTTAATTATTTAGGATACAGAAATTTGCAAGTAAGGCAGGTTTTTCTTTGGTGCAAAACCCACCTTTTAAAATTTTCCGTTTTACATTTTAAATAGTTTTTTTTTTTCTTTGGGCGAGCCCCGTTTTTTTCAAGACCTTTTTTACTTATATTTGGTACAGAAAATTTTTTTAGTAACTGAGGTTTTTATTTCATTGGTGCAAAGCCCCCCCCTTTTATTTTTCCGTCTCCCCTTTCAAATAGGGGTTTTTTACTGTGGCGCAGCCCTTTTTTGTCCAAGGGCCCCTCTTGTACTTATTAGGATTCCTGAAATTTTCTGTAAATTGGGAGGTGTATTTTTATAGGTGCAAAACCCCCCTTTTATTATCCGTTTAAATTTTTTTAGTTGTTTTTCACTTTGACACAGCCCATTTTTTTCAAAGGGCCCCCCTTATACTTATATTAAGGGTACAGAAAAATTTTCTAGTAATTTTCAGGTGTATTTATAGGTGCAAAAACCCCCTTTTATTATCCATTACATTTTAAATATTGTTTTTCCCCTTTTACGCAGCCCCGTTTTGTTTAAAACCCCTCTTGTATTATATTAAAGGGTACAGAAATTTGCTAGTAATTTGGGAGGTGTTTTCATAGGTGGGAAAACCCCCTTTAATATCCGTTAACCCTTTTTTAAATAGGTGTTTTTTTTACTTTGGCGCAGCCCTTTTTTGTTTAAAGACCCCCCCTTTTACTTATATTAGGGGTACAGAAATTTGCTAGTAAAAATTTCAGGTGTTTTTTTCATTTGGTTTCAAAACCCCCCCTTTTTTTTCTGTCTCCAAAATTTTTAAAAAGGGGTTTTTTACTGTGGCGTACCATTTTTGTTTAAAAGGGCTCATTTGTACTTATTTTAGGATACAAAATTTGCTAGTAATTTTTAGGTGTATTTCATAGGGGGCAAAACCCCCCTTTTATTATTTCCTCTCCCAAATTTTAAATAGGTGGGTTTTTCACTTTGGCGCAGCCACGTTTATTCAAAGACCCCCTTGTACTTTTATTTTGGATTCAGAAATTTGTAGTAATTGCAAAGGGGTATTTCATAGGTGCAAAAAAACCCCCCCTTTTTTTATCCTTCAATTTCAAATAGGGTGTTTTTATTTTTGGGGCAGCCCCCTTTTTTTTTCAAAGGGCCCACTTGTACTTATATTAGGAAAACAGAAATTTGCAATAATTCAGGGTATTTTTATAGGGGGCAAAACCCACCTTTAATATCCGTTTACATTTTAAAAAAGGGTTTTTTTCCCCTTTGACGCGGGCCCCGTTTTGTTCAAAGAAACCCCCCTTTACTTAAATTTTTAATACAGAAATTTTTTTTGGGAATTTTCTGTTTGTATTTCATTGGTTCAAAACCCACCTTTTATTTTTCCTATACATTTTAAAAAGTTGTTTTTCACTTTGACCAGCCCCTTTTGTTCAAAGACCCACCTTATACTTATATTTGGGTAAAAAGAAATTTGCTAGTAATTTGGGGGTATTTCATAGGTGCAAAACCCCCTTTTATTATCCTTATAATTTTAAAATTTGTTGTTTTTTTACTTTGAGCAGCCCCCGTTTTGTTCAAAGGGGCCCATCCCTTTATTATATTAGGATACAAAAATTTTTTGTAATTGCAGGTGTATTTTTATAGTTGGGCCAAAAAAAACCTTTAATATCCGGTTTTACATTTTTAAAAAGGGGTTTTTCCCCTTTGGCGCAGCCCCCTGTTTGTTCAAAAAAACCCATCTTGTTCTTATTTATGATACAGAATTTTTTTTAGTAATTGCGGTGGGATTTCATAGGTGCAAAAAACCCCTTTAAATTTTCCCTATACATTTTTTTAAAAAGGTTTTTTTTTTCCCCTTTGGGGGGGGCCCATTTTTTTTTCAAAAAAACCCTTTTTTGTACTTATATTTAAAGGGTACAGAAAAATTTTCTAGTAAATTTCAGGTTTTTTTTTTCATAGGGGGCAAAACCCCCCTTTTTTTATCTGTAAAAACCCTTTTAAAATAGGTTTTTTTTTTCATTTGACCCCAGCCCAGTTTTGTTTAAAGAACCCCCCTTTTACTTAAATTTGAATCCCGAATTTTTTCTGTGGTAAAAGCTTTTGTTGTATTTCCTTTTTGGGGCAAAAACCCCCCTTTTTTTATCCCGAATAAAAATTTTAAATAGCTGTTTTTGCACTTTGGTTTTACCCAGTTTTTTTCAAAAAGCCACCCTTTTAAATTAAATTTTTGGGTACAGAAAAAATTTTTTAGTTACTGTTGGGTGTATTTTTTTGGTGCAAAAACCACCGTTTTGTTTTCCGTTTTTAACTTTTTAAAAAATTGTATTGCCAAAGGGGGGCGGGGCCCCAGTTTTTTTCAAAAAGCCACGTTGTAAAGACAATTCCCGATAGAAAAATTTTTTAGTTTAAACCCCTCTCGTTTGTCATTGCTGCAAAAAAAAGCCCAAATTTTTATCCGTTTAACTTCTGAATAGTTTTTTTTGCGCTCTGAATCTCAATTTGGCGCAGATAGCGCAAACTTTATGATATTTTTTTTTAAAACTATCAATTCCCCAGTCCTACTGGGCCCGTTGTTTAAAAGTGGGGGCGAAGGGAAAAAACTGTTGTTTTTTTCTTACGGTTCTTTTCCCCCAGACCGCTTTTCACAGGTTTTTCCCCTAGAAACATTTTTGTTTTAATGCTAGTTGGCTGGAGGGAAAATTTGAGGGATTTTTTAAAATAGCTGTGATTCCACTTTCAATAAGAGACTGTCAAAAACTTTCCCCTTTTTTTTCTTTTTTTCTTTCTGAACTGGGCGAAATGGGGGTGGTAAGCGAGCAAAGAGGGGGGTTTGGACAAGGGGTGTTTAAAGGGGCGAAAAGAAGGGGGCCCCCTTTCCGTGTTGGCGACAACACGAAGCCAGGGATATGGGCGGTTTTTCAGGCCCGTCAGGGCCCGTCCCTCGCTGGGTCAAAGGGCCCCGTGAATCTCAGTAACGAACAGCGTCCCAATTTGTTCTTTATGGTTTTAAGCAACCTGCATCCAGCAGTTTTAACCCCCTCTTCCTCCAAAAACAAAGGCCCCAAATGTCATCATATCATCGTCATGTGGGTCATACGGGTTTTTTGGGGGGTGCGCGGTCCCGGAAAGGGTTAGTCAAAAGTCCAGTTAAAAAAAAATTTTGGGGGTTGAAAGTTTCCCTTTTTTCCGCCAGTTTTTAAATGTGGGGGTTATGCAGGTTTGGGGGTCAGCTTGGGGGCCCAGGGGCAGGTATAGTCAAGTCCAGTTCAAAATAAAAATTTTGGGTTTAAAGATTTTTTTTTTCCAGCACTTTTTAAAGGTTTGGGGCAACAGGTTTAAGGGTCATGCTGCGTTCCCGGACAGGGATAGTCAATGTCCAGTTCAAGTAAAATGATGGTTCAAATAATACTGCCTTCTGGCACTTTTTAATTTGTGGGTCACGCAGGTTTAAGGGTCATGCTGTGGTACAGGACAGGGATAGTGAATAGTCTGTGATTTTTTTTTCTGTGGCTTTTATAACCTAATTGTGTTGCCTAAGATGTAGCACGTATCCATTTTACTGTTGTGGATGTTAATTCCAGCTTCTCCAGCCCTGTTTGGGTGTAAGAATGAAGGTGTTGTTCCTCTCCCATAGACTTTAATGGTCATCGGCGATAATCTATTGTCGACTATCGGATATGGGCATGATAATTGACGATATCAACTATCGATCCGATGACGATAGTTGACGCAATCACTCATCACTACTCACCACTCTCTAAAATAAAACATACCAACAATCAAAAAAAGAAAAAACTGAAATGATGAAACCTCTAATCACATTGACAAGTGTGAATTCACTTTTACCATCAAGGAGAAATGTACACAAGCGCTTCAATATAACCTATAGTACTGCTTTATAGTGACAATACAATGGCCAGATAAAAGTTCAGGTTCTTATCATATAGCAGACCATATGAGTTAATACAGTAATGGTCCAACACAGGCAAAAGTAACAATTCTATCTAGTGACACACAGGGACCATCTTCTCTGATTGGAGGCTTTCACTTTTACCTGTTTTTTTCCATTTGACCAGGACCGCCATGATGACTACTTCCAGCCACAACTCCTCTCTGCAGAATATATCACACAAACAACTTACACTTCTCAGTTTTCCAAAGACCTTCCAAACCTCTTCACAAATATTCCATTTACAGTTCTCTAGATAGTGCCCCAGATGGCAACAGTGACCTTCTACTACTATTTGTTCTATCCAGAGACCCTACATGGTAATAATGCCTCCTTCTCTCCCTTTTCTCATACAGTGCCCCCTCTGCGGCCCTTCTAATAGTGTTCCCTTCTCTGTGGCAGTACCTCATGCCCCCTCTTTGCCTTCTCTCAAATAGAAAAATAAATAAATAAATAAATAAACTCTTCTAACCATGTTACCACAATGTCTTCTGGGGGCTTCTGTCTGCATGCTGAGGAGGCAGTGAGATGCAGTGACAAGTCAAGCCACTGGCACCCTGATGCTGCAGCAAGATGGCACTTAGTTGCAACCCGGACTCTAGCGGACTCTAGCAGACCACAGCATTAGGGAGGTCTGGCAGTGCAGACCTGTCTTATGATGAAGATCCTGGATACAAGTGAAGAAAGTTAGAGTTTGCACTCCTTGACCAGCTGCTCATGGCCTTCCTAGTGCCATGGGCCCCACATTTACCATTATGGCTGCCACTGCGGCAGTGCTGCCCCTAACTATTAACATGGAGAGCCTAAAATTTATTTATTCCATGCCAAATGTGTCTTATAGCCTTTATGTCCCTATGGTTTTTTTCTCTAACAACATTTCAAAAAGTTGTAGACTCGCCATGATTTTTAACTTTCCACTGCATTATGTTTTAATAACTTAGCTTAGTTGGGTTACCTTTCCACTACTGCCCTAGTTGTGTTATTGAAGAATTTTGTGCACAAAGAACCTCACATTTCCTTCAAATATCAACAGTGCAATGTAAAGCTATGCAAATAATATTAAAGGTACAGTGAGGAATTTAGTCAGCCACCAATTGTGCAAGTTCTCCCACTTAAAAAGATGAGAGAGGCCTGTAATTGACATCATATGTAGACTTCAACTATGAGAGACAAAATGAGAAAACAAATCCAGAAAATCACATTGTCTGGTTTGGAAAGAATTGATTTGCGAATTATGGTGGAAAATAAGTGTTTGGTCACCTACAAACAAGCAAGATTTCTGCCTCTCACAGACCTGTAACTTCTTCTGTAAGAAGCTCCTCTGTCCTCCACTCATTAACTGTAGTAATGGCACCTGTTTGAACTTGTTATCTATATAAGACACATGTCCACAACCTCAAACAGTCACACTCCAAACTCCACTATGGCAAAGACCAAAGAGCTGCCGAAGGACACCAAAGTTGTAGCCCTGCACCAGGCTGGGAAGACTGAATCTGCAATAGGCAAGCAGCTTGGTGTGAAGAAATCAACTGTGGGAGCAATAATTAGAGAATGGAAGACATACAAGACCACTGATAATCTCCCTTGATCTGGGGTTCCACGCTTGATCTCACCCCGTGGGGTCAAAATTACCACAAGAACGGTGAGCAAAATTCCCCAAACCACACGGGGGGACCAAGTGTATGACCTGCAGAGAGCTGGGACAAATGTAACAAAGGCTACTATCAATAACACACTACGCCGCCAGGGACTCGGATCCTGAGTGCCAGATGTGTCCCCCTGCGTAAGCCAGTACATGTCCGGGCCCGTCTGAAGTTTGCTAGAGAGCATTTGGATGATCCAGAAGCTTATTGGGAGAATGTCATATGGTCAGATGAAACCAAAGTAGAACTGTTTGGTAAAAACACAACTGGTCGTGTTTGGAGGAGAGAGAATGCTGAGTTGCATCCAAAGAACACCATACCTACTGTGAAGCATGGAGGTGGCAACATCATGCTTCGGGGCTGTTTCTCTGCAAGAGGACTAGGACGACTGATCCATGTACTTGAAAGAATAAGTGGGGCCATGTATTGTGAGATTTTGAGTGCAAACCTCCTTCCATCAGCAAGGGCATTGAAGATGAAACATGGCTTGGTCTTTCAGCATGACAATGATCCCAAGCACACCGCAAAGGCAATGAAAGGGTGGCTTTGTAAGAAGCATTTCAAGGTCCTGGAGTGGCCTAGCTAGTCTCCAGATATCAACCCCATACAAAACCTTTGGAGGGAGCTGAAAGTCCGTGTTGCCCAGCGACATCCCCAAAACATCACTGCTCTAGAGGAGGAATGGGCCAACATATCAGCCACAGTGTGTGCCAACCTTGTGAAGACTTACTGAAAATGTTTTACCTCTGTCATTGCCAACAAAGTATATATAACAAAGTATTGAGATGAACTTTTGTTATTGACCAAATACTTATTTTCCACCATAAATAGCACATAAATTATTTCCAAATCAGACAATGTGATTTTCTGGATTTTTTTTCTCATTTTGTCTCTCATAGTTGAGGTCTACCTATAATGTTAATTACAGGCCTCTCTCATCTTTTTAAGTGGGAGAACCTGCACAATTGGTGGCTGACTAAATACTTTTTTCCCCACTGTATATGGTATATATTGTTTGTATACAGTTGTTTGTATAATAAAAGGCTCACTTTAAAATCTCTCTCTCTTTTTTTTTTTTTTTTATACAAAAAATTGGATAATTATAACATAATTATGGGGATATTTTCCTGTTTCTGGAACCATTCTGGCTATTTTAATGCTCAGCACTAGGTTTTAAACCCCCAGTGTACTACAACACTATTCCTGCAGAATTGTACAGATGATCAGTGTGGACAATATATGAAGGACACGCTGTAAAATGATAATAAGGACTTAGCTTGTTTGGATGGCTAGAATATAAAACCTAGTGAGGAGTGAACATACTTTTCTGCTGCGAATTGTTTCCATGCCATGCATTTCCCTTTGAAAGCCAACACTGTTGCCAACTTGAGTTAAAATTTCATGGGAAAGTATTTGCAAATCTCCTACTGACGTGTTTATCTTGTAAACTGTCAAGATGGGTAAGAATCTGAGATGATTGCTATCATTCTGCTACAGCAAAGAATTACCTGCCTAAAATCTGATGAAATAAGCACGTTTTCCATGTATTGTCTGATTCCTTATAATCCCTGGTTTAGATCTGGATAGCTTTCTAATTCTATATGTAGACTAGTTTTTGAAACACAGGAATTAACCCTGTATCATAAATCTTTATCTGCTACTTCATTTAATGGCAATTATTAAGGAAAACCTTTAAAATGGAAATAATTTGAGACACTCTGTAGTAGCTTATACTCAGTAATATACAGTTGTGCTCAAAAGTTTACATACCCGAGCAGAATTTTTGCTTTCTTGGCCTTTTTTCAGAAAATATGAATGATAACACAAAACCTTTTTTTCCACTCATGGTTAGTGGTTGGGTGAAGCCATTTACTGTCAATCTACTGTGTTTTCACTTCTTAAATCATAATGACAACCAAAAAACATACAAATGACCCTGATCGAAAGTTCACAAACCCTGATGATTTTGTCCTGATAACATGCACAGAAGTTGACACAAATGAGTTTGAATGGCTACTAAAGGTTACATCCTCACACCTGACCTGTTTGCTTGTAATCAGTGTGTGCATAAAAGCTGAGTGAATTTCTGGGATCCAGACAGACTCTTGAATCTTTCATCCAGCCACTGACGTTTCTGGATTGTGAGTCATGGTGAAAGCAAAAGAATTGTCAATGGATCTATGGGAAAAGGTAGTAGAACTGTATAAAACAGCAAAGTGTTACAAAAACATACCCAAGGGATTGATAATGTCAGTTAGCAGTGTTTAAACTGTGATTAACAAATGGAAAATCAAGGTCAGGTAGACAAACAAAAATTTCGGCCACAACTGCCAGGAAAATTGTGTGGGATACAAAGAAAAACCCACAAACAACATCAGCTGAAATACAGGACTCTCTGAAAACTAGCAGTGTGGCTGTTTCAAGATGCACAATAAGGAGGCACTTGAAGCAGCCAGAAGAAAGCCATTACTGTGCAAATGCCACAAAGTATCGTGCCTACAATACTCCAAACAGTACAGAGACAAGCCCCAAAATTTCTGGAACAAGGTACTTTGGAGTGATGAGATGAAAATCGAACTTTTTGGCTACAACCATAAACGTTACATTTGGAGAGGTGTCAACAAAACCTATGATGAAAGGAACACCATCCCTACTGTAAAGCACGGAGGTGGATCGCTGAGGTTTTGGGCATGTGTGAGCTACAAAGGCACTGGAAACTTGGCCAAAGTTGAAGGAAAGATGAATGCAGCACGTTATCGGCAAATACTGGAGGCAAATTTGCACTCGTCAGCCCGGAAGCTTTGCATGAGACATACTTGGACGTTCCAACATAACAACGATCCAAAACACAAGGCCAAGTCGACCTGTCATTGGCTACAGCAGAACAAAGTGAAGGTTCTGGAGTGGCCATCTCAGTCTCCTGACCTCAATATCAGTGAGCCACTCTGGGGAGATCTCAAGCGTACAGTTCATGCAAGACAGCCCAGGAATTTACAGAAACTAGAAGCTTTTTGCCAAGAACAATGGGCAGCTTTACCATCTGAGAAAATAAAGAGCCTCATCCACAACTACCACAAAAGACATCAAGCTGTCATTCATGGGGCAATACATGGTATTAAGAACTTGGGGATGTGAACTTTTGATCAGAGTCATTTGGATGTTTTTGGTTATCATTATGATTTAAAAAGAGAAAACACAGTAGTTTGACAAAAAATGGCTTCACCCAACCACTAACCATGAGTGGAAAAACAGTTTTTGTGTTATCATTCAAATTTGTATGCAAACTTTTGAGCACAACTGTAGCTATATGGCTCACAGTGATCACACCTGTGACCAGACCCCTAAAGCAGGGAGATCCCTGATCACCTCAATTAACAAACTAATACCGTTCTCACTTTAGAAATTGGATAGAGTGTTCCTGTGCTGATCTCAATAATTAGTGATAGAGGGGAAACAGGAAGTTAAAGCCAGGACCATGGAGCTTGGAGAGGTGAATTACCAATGGACCACAGGTATTCAGCATTAACTTTTCTACTACTTTCCATTAGAGATCTTTAAAGTGAACAATTAACTTCCTTAAACCTCCAAGGATCCTTACATTAGCCCTTTCACTGACTTAGGTCACCAGGGATACCAGAATTAACTCCCTCATTGTACTAGACAACCAGGTATACTGTCATCAACCCTATTCAATGCTTTAGAATACCAGCAATTCTGACATTAAACCATTCGCTATCCTAGATCTCTAGGGATACTAGACTTAATTCCTTCAATGCCCTAGATAACCAAATATATTAACCCTACATCATTGCCTTAGATTACCATAGATTCTGAAATTAATGCTTTCACTGTCCTAGACCACTGGATATAGTCATTTACTGACTCACTGTCTTAGACCACCAAGAATTCTGACATTAATCTCTTCACAACTCTAGACTACCTAGAGATATTAACCCCACCACTGCCCGTGGTCACTAGGGACATAGACATTATGTAGATGCTCTTTAATATTATTTACTTGAATGTTACATGGCCCTATTTATGTGACTGCTATTTCGGCACTGTACTTTAATACTTACTTCATATGGTTCTTCATCTGTCCCACTCAGTAGCCTGGAGATTAACTTTTGTACAAGGACCTATGAGCATTTAGCGAAATCCCTGCTTCAACATCACACAAAACCGTAAATACCTAATAATGCTTGCTTAAAGTGGTTGTCCATCTCATAGTTTTTAAGTAGAAGTATGTTGCTGCAACTGTTTGTACTTACCCCTGTTACAGTGATGCCACTGCCGGTCTTGTCTCCAGGTCTTCTGTTGACTTCTTGCTCCTGGCAGTCAACTTTTGTGCACTGCAGAAACAGTCATATAACCTTGCCTGACATCACTGTTGGGAGCCTTCACTTTTGAATAGTGACTTTCGACAATGTCACGCAACTGTTGCAGCCAGTCAGTAGCTGAAGCATTGACATTCCATCTGCCAGGACTAGGTAGTATACAGAAGACCTGGGAAAAGGATCGGCAGTAGCATAGCTGGAATGGAGATCAATGCAAAGGTGCAATTTGCTTGCTCAGCACATTTTGCTCAGCACATGTAATAGATGACGAAGAGAAGAAACAGAGAGAGCACAGCGCTCCCTCGTATAGTATGTTACTTCCAGGGACTGTTATTTCAAGTGTGGCGATTGCACTTACCTTCTGTTGGAG
The DNA here is from genome assembly GCA_025379985.1 of Phyllomedusa bahiana. Taxonomy (NCBI): domain Eukaryota; kingdom Metazoa; phylum Chordata; class Amphibia; order Anura; family Hylidae; genus Phyllomedusa; species Phyllomedusa bahiana. The sequence goes on from JAODAL010039632.1 coordinate 16,153, forward strand.
GCACAACTCTCCACAACTCTAGGTAGAGTTAGGGTGAAGAATGGAGATGCCTGCTGCTTCTTTTACTATGTTTTACTATGATTCTCAGTGGCAAAAGTAAGAAAACTGTGCTGTAATCCGCAATCTAACATAAATCTCAGTCATCCAACTGGCTGGTTGGGTCAGGGCAAGTTTAAGCAGCATTGGCATTCCAGGGAAATGAATTTGTTTTTTTTTATTTAAAGGAAACGTGTAGCCTGCCGAGCGCCATTTGAACTTGTCGTGATCCAACCAGCCAGTTGGGTGACCGAGATTTATTATTTGGATTGTGGATTATAGCACAATTTAAATAAAAGGTGAAGTTCATAGGTCCAATTGCAATCTGAAATAAGCCCCTACTATGTAATGACACCAAGCTGAAACAGTACTAGCAGCAAATACTAGGTATGAATAGTGACACCATATATTAGAAAACTTACATAGCAGTGCTAGAGGCGAAAGCTACTAACTTGTTATTCCCTACAAAAAGGCACAATGTTCTTCCACCTGAATGGGCCCCTTCAACCTCTGAACCACATAACAGCTAAAATGTCTATAATTCTGCTCAGTGAAGGAGAACACAGTGATATTCACAAGAGTATGGAGAAATTACATGATGTATGGGCCGGCTGTTAGCTAACCAGCTAAATTCTCTCCTTAAATTCTGTGTGTACCCTGTACACATTATTCCAGGGATGTTACTAGAGGTGACTGGCAGGGCAAAAGCCCTCGGTCCCAAGCATGGTGTCGCTCCCTTTTCCTGGTCATGCATATACAAGGCAAGGGCAGTAAGGGCATGTCCCCACGGCACGGGTTTTCGGACAGTTTTTCAGACCACCTGAAAAACCGTCCGAAAACGAGAATGGTGCTCTATGGAAAACCCGTGCAGCAGTCCCCACTGCACGGGTTTTATGTCCGGTGGTTTTTCCGCCCGCGGTCCGGCCGCAAGACATTGAACATCCAGATTCTTCCGTCCGGTTTTCGGACAGAATCTGTGCATGTCAATGTGGAGGGGGAGGGCTTTTCTCCGCTCATCGCAAAACAGGACAAATACTGGCCGGCAAAGCGGAGCCAGCATGGACACCCCCTAGTGAGCTTGTAGAGTGTTCCTAATATTGTGTTGTGTTTGCATTGCTTTTGGTTGCCACACTAGTGTGCACCTATATACTCATTTTTCAAAATGATTGTGCTGACCATATTATGTTTTTAGACTGTTTGCATGGGGAAGTGGCTGGGCCCCATCTTGGTTTTTGCACTTCATTCATCTGCACAGATTTTTTAATCAGACTAGGTTATAGGTGGAATCTTCTCTCCCTGAAATGTGAAGGTCTGAACAGACACTGAGCAGAGGTAACATATAGAGCAGGTTTCCTTCTGGATGAAGGTCACCTTGTCGTTGATAGATGGGCTTTTACAGTTTTGATCAAAAATGTACACTAAGAACCTCAAATTTTGCATATATTTCAAAATAGAAGAAATGCTTTTCCAAAAACATTCCTAAGTCCCCTTTGGCTGCTTTTAGTGCTTGTAGAGCTGCTGATATTGTGTTGTGTTTGCATTGCTTTTGGTTGCCACACCAGTGTGTATCTACTAGTGCATCTCAAAAATTAGAATATCATTGAAAATTAAAGGGGTTCTCCAGGACTATCTTTTTATTTGTTATAGGGCTCACAAATGTATTATATTAAACCTTGTAATTCATACTGTAATGAGTCTATACAATATATGGGTTTCTATATTTGACTTAAATTATTGATATCAATTATCTTTTCAGTAATATTCTAGTTTTTTTTAGATGTACTAGTATATACTTATTTTTCAAAATGGATGTGCTGACCATATTTTGCTTTTAGAATGTTTGCATGGGAAAGTGACCTGCCCCCATCTTGTTTTTTGTACTCCAACCATCTGCACAGGTTTTTTTTAATCAGATCAGGTTATAGCTGGAATCTTCTCTCCCTGAAATGTGGAGGTCTGAACAGACACTAAGGGAGGTAACATATAGAGTAGGTTCCCATCTGGATTTCGGTTAGTAGATGGGCTTTTACAGTTTTGATCAAAAATGTACACTAAGAACCTCAAAATTTGCATATATTCCAAAATAGCAGAAATGCTTTTGACTGTTTTTTTTGTGTTTTTAGAGTGCTGCTGATATTGTGTTGTGCTTGCATTGCTTTTGGCTGCTACACCAGCGTTCACTTATGTACTCATTTTTCAAAATGGATATACTGACCATATTTTGCCTTTAGAAGTAAACGGAAGGAACATTGACTGTGATGTCTGACATCACTTTTAAATACCATAGCATTTGGCCTTTGTTGAAGTAACAAGTAATGTTGGAGGTGATGGCTGATGCCACTTTCGGTAATTATAATATTGGGCCTATAATAAATTAAAATTAGATAGGATTTTGGATTAAAAGTAAGGCTCCAATTGCATTGTTGTGTTGCCAGGCCAGTAAGTCACCTCTTAAACAATCCCAACCCTAACTAAAGGTTATGGTTACAGTTGATTCTGTTTTAGCAATTTTTGCCAAAAATCGATCAAGGCTAACCTGAACTGAAGTGCTTGGATTCGGGTTGAATTTGACTTTGATCTGAATCTAAAACGCTACACCAATTGTGAGGCTCCACGTTTGTAATATATACTTATTTGGAAGAAAACTTTTAAAGCTGGCTGGTATTTCACAGAAACCCTTATAATATGATATCAAAGCTGGATAGGTATATTCAGACCTGTCATTCATCAGTCTGGTTGTGCTAGTAATGTTTAGCTGCCAATGCAAATGGTGGTAATCTTGGAAGTAGATATCAGCATAATTTGGTTGTTGGAGATGCATAGCTGGTGGCAGCCCCTTCACACACAATCCATCTTGAAGCAACAGGGCCAGAATAAGTGTCAGAGAGGGATAAAAACAGCTCGCCATTGTTTGTTTCAGCCAACAGGGGACCTGACATGACTGGCAGTCAAGAGACTTGGTGCTTTCATAATAAGATAAAAATTCCCACCCGACTTATCTTTTCTAGTTTTGACTTCCCTCTTGAGCTCCTCTGCTTACTATTGCCTCTAAATGACAACAGAATGAATTCCCTACTCTGTAATTAATAGCAGTGTGATGCCATGAAAAATTAAATTGTGAAATTATTTTACAGCAAATAATGTATACTTAGACTGAACTCTATATCAATACCCAAGTACATAATACTCTACATGAATAACCCGCTAGTCAAAAATGGACTTTAATTTCCTTTTTGAACTCATCAACCTCCTTGAAGTTCTCTTTTAGACAATTTTTTTTTCCCTGCTTTCATTATTAAGATTTTATGTTCTTTCTGGTTACCTACGGCATTAATAATCCACAAATGCAAATTTCCACCTGCTAAGCTCATTGTTTACAACTGAAAACAGGTTTGGCATTTTGCGAAGCAAATGGAGAGAAAAAATGTCTTGGGGATATTAAATAAGCTGACAGAAGTAAGTGGGTTGACTGTAATTCTGAAGGCTATCACACGTCCCAGGCCTCCAGGGAAAGTGCAATTTGTATTTGAACAGGAATACGAACTTGACAGCAGGGTCACTGCCAGAAGCCCAAATGGCTTGATGTATGTTTTGGTTTTCAGAAGAGTTCAGTAATACATGCTGGGAAACAGATTACCAGCTTCACAATAAGAGAAAGGAAACACAACGAACTGTTTGAATCATTTTTGCTTTGCTGAGCAAATTAGATGCAAGGTCTAATCGGAACTGGTCGACCCTCTCCAGGTGATGACCTCCAGCTTGTACTGTACTTAATATAGTGATAAGTTGGCACAGCAATCCAGAGACCCAAAAGCAAACCTTGATTTTGGCATCTAAATGAGAGAAGGATAGAATTGGGCACTGTGATGTAGGCTAGCTTCAGTCTGTAAATTTCATAGCTGAATGCCCTGCCAGAATGCATAGAGGGCCCCATCCACCTCTAGAAAACCAGATAGCTCCCTATTGCAGCCAGATATAGAACATGACATATACTCATGAATGTGCAACACTCTATCTCTTTTTGGCTGGATAGGATCGACAAATGGTCGTTGTGCATGGCAGGTTTGAAAGGCCCTAAATTTCAAGGTGGTGCAGGTACCAGACAAGCGTGGGAGATGTAATATGGACTGCCTAGGGTTGTATGTGTGGAGGTATAAATTTATGTTTTTAAAAATATCTTATAAGCAATTACACTGCCTAAGCTGTTGATAATTCTATAGCTTCAAAGTTATGATGAGCTACTGCTTTTAATGTGTTGGCAGGAAAAGCGCTCCTATTATGCAGGAATGGACTTTCGTTGTATCACAGGTGCACACTCTATCCAATTAATGTTTGATTAATATGGAATAGGAGAAACTGAGCTACCGTACTGTAATACATGGTACCACAGGATGGTGGTACCTTATGATAGCCCTGCTTTAGACACCAACAGAGATTTTCTCTCCCTTTCCCCAAAGTAGCATACGCTGTTGGTCCTCCCTTTGATCCAGTCCTGATATCTTGTGTCACACTTACAAAAGATTAACGGTAAAAGCCACAAATAAAACACCAAGCTTACAAAGCATAGGCTTTTGTATCCAATATTAAGGCCCGTTCACATGGGATCTTGCTATCCATCAGTATTATCCTTTGTTGGGATACCTTTTTTCATGAAGATCCAGATACCGCACAGACTCCGCAGTGAGCCTACAGGAGAAAACAGAACAAACATAATCCCATTCATTAATCCCAAGAAAAGTGAGGTAAACATATATTCTTATATGTTCTGTGTCACCTAAGATTATGTATATTACAGCCACGCCAGTGTGCACCTGTGCTCAATTTTTTTTCAAAAATGTTTTTTGATGTGCAAAAACATATATTGTTTCTATTTTGTATAGGGAGGAGGGGCTGCCTCCATTTTGGTTTTCTGCACTCCACCCACCTTCACAGGTTTTTAAATCAATGCAGTGTACTTAGAAGCTGGTGCCTTCACTCCCTGAAGTATGAAGGTCTGAACAGACCCCAAAAGAGAAGTGACAATAGTGTAGGACCCACCTGCATTTGAGGTCCCGTTGACGTTTCGGAGGTGGCTTAAGCAGTTTTGATCAAAAATGTGAACTAAGAACCTCAAGTTTTTCATGTATCCTAGATAGCAGAAATGGTTTTTCAAACATTCTTATGTCCCCTTTGATATTTTCTTTAGTTGATAGTGTGCTAATGATATTGGAATGTGTATATATACTGTATTACAGCCACGCCAGTGTGCACCTATGCTCATTTTGTTAACCACTGTCTAAATCAAGGTGTGGAAATCTAAGGGACTTTCTACTATTCACCATTTATCCTTTGTACAGTGATGTGGACTGCGCTGCAGGAGACTTCCCAGGTTGCCCTCTCTATGATAGTCTCCGATCGATAGTGGGATGCAGAAACAAATTACATAGTTGTAGCCAAGGTCAGAATAGATGGTCAGTACATGAAGAGAGAACCAGAGACAAAATAAGTGTTAAACCATGGTTCATAATCCAGAGAAAACAACAATAGAAACTGTATAATAAAACCAAGAATGAGGCTCACTAAAGAGTTTATAAACAAACCAATATGAGATGATATCTGAAGATGGCAACGGAGATTCACAAACTGAACCGATAATGGTATTTATTTCAGTCATCAGCCAGTGAGGGCTTTGGGGCACAGGCACATGTAGATGCTATCAAAAATGGTTGGTGATATAGCTGAAAACTGCACTGGCTGCAAAATTTAAATTAATTGTTAGTGGGCATGTAATTTTATACATAAAGACATTTTGTACATTGTCATTAACATGAGTACCAAAAAGAGTTATCCATTACTGTCCTGCATAAAAGCACGAGGAAGAAAAAGAACAGACCTACATAGGAACTGTGCTAAGCTTTTGGAAACAAATTTCTATTGCTTTACTGTTGTCTGTTATACGCAATGTAGATATAATATATGTACTGTGATATTATAAAAGTATCGGACAGTGGGTATTGACAGTTTCTTCCCTGGAAGCTAACTGATGGAGGAACCAACATTAATGAGGGGCTTTGGCATACTGCACCACACGACTTATAGGAGGGACTAGGAAGAGCTAGAAAAGGTGTGTTCTGGTAATAACCAGCCAAGTGCAGATGGTCCGCATATAGAGCCAAGTTGACCTAAAGCTGTGATATTTGCGCAGCCTGGGGCCTGTCTATTTAGAAATGTTAGCCAGAAAGGGCTTGCTCAATGAGGGAACATCGGTGGGCTGAGAGTCTGGAACAGATTGTCCATTTCAAACAAGGTGGTGGGCTAGAGGCTAACGTGAGTGATGCAAGGCCTGTGGAAACACTGAGCTGTGGGATGTCTTGTTTTTCATTTTTTTGGGGGGTATCCACAGGCTAAAGCACTCAGTCTTTGTCAAGACTGGCTAGAAGAGTCAAGTAGTGCCGATGAGGGACATGTCAAGGTTTATGTTACAAGTGCAACTACAGTAATGAATCATCAATAGAAATAGGACACCATATGGAATTTGCGCTCCAATAGCTGAAAAAAAAGGTTTTAGAGCCTGCACTGATATTTTTTTTTTGTGGGTAGGGGGAGGGGGTGGAACGGGATAAACAGATTGGAGATACAGTTTTTCTTTGCTCTTTATGTCTTAGTACATCTGCTCAATGAACTATATAAAGTTCTTGTAAAACCTGCATATGCTAAATGTAATACTGCTGAAAAGCACGGATTTGGTCTCATTTAAATTTTAATATTATAATTAAATATTTTCTTGCCAAGTCTTTATTTCCAAAAAAAAAAGATTGTATATATTAATAAGCTTTTTGCTTCCAGACAATTCCTTTGATGGTCCTGGCAAGTCCAGTAGACATAGGGTGACATGTATGATTTTTGACGTTAAGACGACAATTTTTATGCGTGTTATATTAATGTAGAATGCGACTGATTTATGAACTCGCTCTACTGTGGGTCATAAATCAGGCACATTCTAGTGCATAAACGTCAATTCTGGCTCAGTTAAACCACTTTGAAAGTGGTTTACCTATTCCAGCAGTAATACGTGCGGCCGTGTCCAAGGGATCTCCTTCAGACATCTTGATACAATATCCAGGACTGACTAACTAGGCCTTTTCTATCCAATGTCCACACTGTAGGGTCAGTTTCCATCCTTGCTGGCCACCTGTACTTCCAGCATCCAACCCCCACTGCTTATGCCAGTGTCACAGGTGTCCTCTTCTGGAAACATTTTTCTTACTGGACAAACAGTGTTTGGTGTGTCCACCCCAGCTTTCCCTATCTATTGCTGGCAGATAGGTAGGGTTCCCCTTTTTCTGCTACATAGTACTAATTGCATACTCAGCAATCAGCTGAGCTTGGTGCTTCACTGAACTTAACACCCCCTGCAGAGATGAAAGGCTTCCTATTTCACTGTGTAATTTGGCCCCTCGCTGTCACTCATTTGCAAGTTCTACTTCTTCTTCTCTTCCTCTTGCAGTGGGGGTTCCTCAAGGAGTGGTTCTAGGTCCTCCACTCTTTTCTCTCTACAAGCCCCATTAGACAAACCATCAGCAGATTTGGCTTCCAGTACCATCTCTACGCTGATGACACTCAATTATAAGCCTCTTCCCATGATATCACTCCTGCCCTGCTACAAAACACCAGTAACTGCCTGTCCTCTATCTCAAATGAAAAGTGAACTACTTGTCATTCCACCATCTACTAACCAACCCCACACTGCTATTTCTGTTTGTGTGTGGTACCACCATAACTCCTAGGCGGCAGGCCCGCTGTCTTGTTATTAACTAGATTTCGATCTGTTCTTCACTCCTTATATTCAATCCCTTGTCCGTTTTTTTTCCCCTGAAACTAAAGAAATCTCCAGAACCCTTCCCTTTTCTTATGGCAAACAACTCAAACTTCTATTGTTGCCCTTATACATTCTCGTCTTGACTTATATAACTCCTGTTATCGATCTTTTGAAAAACTCTCTTTTTAAAACCCCAACCTGAACACGCACCAGGCTAAACTTTTTCAGGCTATATGATGCTCCCCCCTATGTCAGTCTCTGCACTGGTTGCTCATTTGTTACAGAATACAACACCAACTAATCACTCTCGCCCATAAAGCTCTGCACCCCTCATCTCTGTCTACCAAACTACTTAGTCTCTCTGCTGATGATCTTATGATTAAATGCCTCAATCATCCGAACCCTCCAAGTCTTCAAGACTTTGCAGTGCTGAATTTTCTTGGAACTGTCCCCTTTAGTACATCAAATTCCTAACACTCATAGTTTTAAGTGTGCCCTGAGAATACATCTTCTCAGGCAGAGCTAGTAAGATCCATAATCGCTAACCCCTTTTTTTATCAAACACACCCCGACATCCACGATTGGGCACTGTAGGTCTTTCCTATAATAGATGTATTTATAGGGGCGGAGCACCCCTTTTTTAAACTACCCCAATTTTGAACCTGGTTGGACTATTGTGTAAACCAAGCACTTCACACCTTTTGTCTCACCTGTAAAGCCACATAGATTGTAAGCTCTTGTGGCGGGGCCCCTCACACCTTGAGCAAAATATAAAACTTTGGCGTTGGGGTCGTCCCCAAATGCGCAAGGTAGTGTAGAATGTGCCAGAATGTATGAACCTGTTCTTCTGCAGGTCATAGATAGAGGTGCAGTCTAGTTCCAATATGACAAGTCTTGCTCAGGCACCCCCTTTAACCTGGTCTGGCTGTTCTAACCGTTGTGCGCCTAGATTTGTTGTCAAAGAATCATAAACGTGTCACTTTATGAATGTGGTGCGACGCCCCCAAAACTTTGGCCCCTTTAAAAAAATGTTTTTGGGGGCATTACAAAGGGGACTTATTTTGCCGAAGTTTAAATTTTGAAACCTGTTCATACATTCTTTTTGGCTCAAAGAAACACCGAAAACTGGGCGCAGCCCCCGTTCATGCAGGGTGGCCCTTGTGTCTTTTCTAAAAGGGTAGTTTGTCTTACTATGTAAAAATTTGTTTTTTTGCCTCTTTTGCCCTCTAAATTGCAAAGTTCTGGGGAAATTTTGTTGGGTATTAGGGGTTGAGGGGGATTATTATCGACAAAGTTAAAATTTCGGCAGGGGTTTTTTCTTTTAAATCATTTTTTAGATCACGCGATAATTTAGGTTAAAATCTGTGCATAATTTTTTTAATATCGCCCCTTTTTTTCCGGGGGCTTCCTGTCTTTTTGGGGGCCCACAAAATCAATTACAAAATTGGGGCAGGGGGACCCTGTGTGTGCAAACGTAAGGGTCGGGAAAAAGTTTTTGGTTTGCGTTTGGCTGGAAAAATCACATAAACCTCTTTTTAACATAAAAACGGCCCTTCCTTTTTATGTTCATTTTGTCAGTATCTCAAAGAGTGGGACGTTGGCTCTGCACCCTGTGCAAACAGCCTCAGCGAAATTATTTTATTTTTCACAGACACAGCTCTACTTTTGGGGCTTAAACCTTTTTTTTTTAGAACTCATTTGATCAAGTTTTTGCAGATTTTAGGTAGTTGGCCCCCAGGGGGGGAATTTTTAAAGGAGCTTTCTACCGCTGTAAAGTCACGCGAGGGAGGGGGGGGGGGGGGGCCCGAGGGCGAACACAGAAAAGGCTCTTTAAAGAATACTGGGTTATTTTTATTGCAGACTTTGGGCATTGCAATAGCTTTATTTTTAAAAGTTTACTGTTAAATTTTTCTTGGGTTTTGGGGGGCCCCAAAACTTATTATTGGGGGGCAATGTTTTCTAATAACTGCGGGGTCTATTTTTTTGGTGAAAAAAATCCACTTTAAATTATCGTATAAAATTTTCAGTGGGTGTTCTTTTTCAATTTTGCCCATTCATCTTTGTTTGATAGAGGTACCTTGCAGTTAAATTTGAACCCCGGGAAATTTTTTTTAGTAACCCCGGCTGATAGGGGGCCAAAAATACCTTTTTTAAACCTATACATTTCAGTTACGTGTTTTTTTGCATTTTTTCCAAAGTCCAGATTTTTTGGATAGAGGTCCCTTTGGGCATTTAAAATTTTTAAATCCGAAAATTGTTTAGTCACCCACAGGTGATTGATGGGGTGTAAAAAATTACCTTTTATTATCCGTATACTTTTTCAGATTTTTTGTTTTTTGCACTTTTCCCGTCCAGATTTGGGGAAAAGGGGGTTACCTTGCATTTAAATTTGAATCCAGAAATTGTGTAGTCAAAACAGGTGAATTGATGGGTTTCCAAAAATACCTTTTATTATCCTTAAATACATTTCGATTTTGTGTTTTTTGCACTTTTGCCCACCCAAATTTTTGTTGATAGAGGTCCTTGCAGTTAAATTTTTGGAATCCAGCAATTGTGTAGTCACCAAAAGTGAATTGATGGGTTCAAAAAATCCCTTTTTTATTACCCGGGTTTTTTTTCAGAAAAGTGTTTTTTGCATGTTTGCCCGCCCAAATTTTTGGGTTAATAGAGGTCCTGCAGTTAAATTTGAATCCAGCAATTGTGTGGGCAAAACAGGGGAAGGGGATGGGTTTGCCAAAAATACCTTTTATTACCCCTTTTAAAATTTCAGATACGTTTTTTTTTTGAAATTTTTTCCCAGCCCCAGATTTGAGGGATAGAGGTACCTTGCGTTAAATTTGAATCCAGCAATTTTGTAGCCCACCACGGAGGGGAATTTGGGTTTGGGTGCCAAAAATACCTTTTATTATCCTATACATTTCGATACATTTTTTTTGCACTTTTGCCCACCCCGTTTTTGTTGATAGAGCCACCTTGCATTTAAAATTTTAAACCCAGCCAATTGTGTATTTCCCCCACGGGGTGAATTGATGGTTGCCAAAAATACCTTTTTATTTTTCGTATACATTTCAGATACGTTTTTTGCCCCTTTTTCCCCAGTCCGATTTGTTGATAAGCCCCCTTGCATTTAAAAATTTGAACCCACCCAATTGTGAAATTTAAACCAAGGTAAATTTTGGAAGGTCCCAAAAATCCTTTTATTATCCGTATATTTTTCAGATACGGGGTTTTTTTGCATTTTCCCCAAACCCAAGATTTTTTTGATAGAGCCACCTTGCAGTTAAATTTGAATCCAGCCAAATTGTGTAGTCACCACAGGTGAATTGATGGTCCCAAAAAAATACCTTTTATTATCCGATACATTTAAATTTTAACGTTTTTTTTTGAAATTTTTTTCCCACCCAAGTTTTTGTTGATGGAGCCCCCTTGAATTTAAATTTGAATCCTGAAATTTTTTGGTTTTGATTTGGGGGGTTTTTGAGTTATAAAAAAAAAAAAAAATTTGTGTTTTTCCGTTTTTTAAAAAGAGAGGGTTTCCAAAATTCCTTTTCCCAAAACCCTCTAAAATTTTTATCTTTCGGGAACATGGAGCGAAATGAAAGGTGGTAAGCGAGAAAAAAGGGGGGGGGTAGGACAGGGGAGGTAGAGGTACGAAGAAGGTCCCTCCTTCCGTGCGGGCGCCAAACACGAAAGCCAGGGGTTAGTGGGGTTGCGGGACCGTCGGGGGCCGTATCGCGGGGTCGGGGGCCCTGTGAATCTGTGAATAAAGTAACGAACAGCGTCCCCAAATTGTTCTTAAGGGGGTTAATGAAAGCCTGCACCCCACAGCCCTTACCTCCTCTTTCCCCCCAAAAGTAAACGGCCACAAAATGTCGTCACCCAGCTTTCCGCCCCAAAATTGAAGGGGAAGGCACCCAAATTTTCAACTCGTGAAACCCCCCCACTGTGGATAATATTTTTCTGAAGACCCTTCTTTGAGACAAAATCTTTTTGGGGTCAGAAGGCATGTTAAAAGATAAAGAGGCCAAAGAGGTTAAATTTTCTCTGCTCTGACCCCAGAACTGTTTCCCACAGAGGAGGAGAAGGAAGCCGGTTCAATCGGAAAAAAACCCGGGCTTTTCGGCAACCCCCTTGCAGTCCCTCTTGCTTGTACCCCCGCAGCTCCTAAAATTGGCAAAATTTGTCAGGACGCGAAGTAACCTGTGTTGATGATGTTGAAACAACTTTTGGCGGACCCAAATTTTTGGTCTTTTCAGCAAATTTTGCTTGCGAGCGCTTCTTAAAAGGGTTGGGAGGAAGACGTTTGGGGTAGTGTCATTTCGGGTCCCCCCTCAAAAGGGAGAGGGGGTCCCCCGAAGCCCGGGTGTTATGATTCCCCCCAACCCCCGTCAGGGGAAAAACCCCGCCCCAGCTTATCGCCGTAAAAAGGTCCAGGCCCTCCAACCCTTTGGCCTTTTTGAGCAACCCCTCTGATTCACCCCCCCCCGGATGTCAAAATGCCCCCTTTTTCCCCAAAAAGTTAATTTGAGCAAGAACCTTGGGGGTTTTTTAACCCCCACCATAAAGGGTCAGTCACATGCAGCAAATTTGCTTATTTAAAATGGAGGCAACTTTTTGGCCCAAAAAAAGGGCCCGGCCCCAAACCCCGGGGGCCCCCAAACCACTGTCACCCCCCTCTGTCTCCGCCCCCTCCTCCCCCCCAAACCAATCTTTCCTCAGTCCCCATGCTCTCAGAGTCTTTGATCGGGGATCGGGGCCCCCGCTTCAGCCCCCACCATGCCCGAGTACCACCAGGGGGCCCCACCCTTCCCCCTTCTCCTCCCGCCATTTAAACAAACCTGCCCCGCCCGTACAGGGCCATCTAGCACCCAAGCCTTCTGTTTTTCCCAGGTTTGGGAGCAGAAGGAAAAACTTTAACCCAAAAACCCTCCCAAACCAAAAACCTGAATGTCGGCATTGCCAGGCTTTTGGCTTTTTAAAAAAGTTGCCTTTCCCCTTGGTTTTGGGCACAGATGGGTTCCCCCCCTTTCATGGCCCCCTTGCCTGCCCCCCCAAAACCAGAAAGTGAGGGAGGCTTTTCTTTGCCAGAAAAGCCGTTTTTCGCCCTGGCCCGCCACAGGGCCATCTTAAAAATTTTCCCCGCATTTTTCTTGGGATCTGGGGCCGGAAAAGTCCAAACGGAACCCCCGAAACTTTGGGCTAGTAAGGGACCCAAGGCCGCTATATTTTCTGTGGGCAGCTCATGGGTGAGCTGGGGGGATGTCTCTGGGGGTTTACGGTGGCTCTAGGGTCGGCGCCGTCTTCAAAAAACCGGGAAGGGTGGTTTCAGGGTTCCTTTTTTCCCCCCAAAGGGCCCCCTGGTGGCATCCCCGTGCCCAAAAGGGAAAACCCGCAAGGGGTTTAAATTAAACGTCTTGGAGGGCCCGGCCACACACAGGCCGGAGCTGTGGACGGCTCTCCGCAAAAGAAAACGAGCGCTGGCTGGGTGACAAGAACCTTTTGCCCGGGGGAAGGTGGTGTGTGATAACGGTCGAAATTTTGCGGCCCCCCCCTTAAGATCAGTAGGTGGGGCACTTCCCTTTCCCCGGACCTGTCATGAACCCCTTTTCGTCCAGAAATTTTTAAAGAGCTACCCGTGGGCTGGATGCCTGTGAGGAAAAGGCCCCGAGGTTGAGTTTGCCTTACATTTCCCCTTGGGAAACCCCGCTTTCGTCCCGCCCTTGGGGGTCTTTTCAGGTTCCCCTCCCCCCCCTCAAAACCCTCTCATTGTTGAAGTGGCAACACGCCCCGGAATTCCCCCCTCCACATGGCCCGTGGGTTGTTGGGAGCCCGGCAATGCCATTAACCCCTACGAAGTTACACATGGCCTGACAAACGGTGGGGGACCCCCGGGGTTGTTGGCCACCGAGAGTGGGCAGGTGGGAAAAAGCTCTGCCCAAACCTTGCCAGTTTTTTTAAAAAACGCCCCCCAAAATGGTCAATTTCGGGAAAAATGCCCTTTCGCAAGGCATTGCGGTGAAACTTAGTTTGGGGAAAGAAATTTTGGGCACTCCCGAAACAAAAGGTCCCAACCAGCGACGGAGGAGGGGATGGCACAAAGGGGGGACAAGGAGCCTTTCTCTCCCTGAATCCCAAAGGGGGCCCGGGCAGTTTCACAATTTCATCGGCCTTTTTTTAGGAAATGGTTCGGGGTCCAGGGGTATGCAAGGGGGGCATCAGCTTTTAGGGTGCCAAACAATTTAGGCAAGTCAGGGCTGTGTTGAAGTGGCCGGAAAACGGAGGGTTAGGAGAATGAGGAGTTTTCCTAGACACCGACGTTACCAACGCCCTGCCTTGGAAAAAAGGGTTGGCGGAATTTTTAGGAGGAAGATGAGGAAGATCAGTTTGTAGTGCCCCTCGACCAAGAGGCTTTGGGGAAAACAAGGCTCCATCCCTCACAGGGGTTTCTTGGTTCTCCCTTTCCCCAACACTCCAAAATTTATCCTAGCAAATTTAAAGGGCCCCCAAAAAGAAAAAAACAAATTACTGGGGGGGCCACCCTCCTGGATCCCCCGGGACAAAAAAAAAAACTCAAGGGACTTTCCTTTCCCCCCCACCCAAAAGAAGTTTAAAAATGCAGGGGGAATAATGGGCCTTGTGATTGATCAAATGGGGGGAAAAATCGGTTTTCGTTTTGTTTACGTTTCCCCAAATGCCCGGTGGAACCCAAAATGGACATGGGCAGCAGTAGAAATGGGCCAAAAATAGGGCCCTAGCAGCCAAACAGCAACAGGCAAGGTGGCAGAAAACCCAATGGGGGGGGCCTCTTTGGGAAACTTTTTTTAAAAACCTCAAAACCCAAAGCATTGAATGCAGGGGACACATCCAAAAAACACCAGAGGGCCCGCTTAAGATCATGGTGCACGACTTCTGGGGTCCCCAAAACCGATGTTTTTGCATGTTTTTCCCGGGCCCAAAATACTTTGGGGATCCAAAAAAAGGACGAATTGGGCCCCAGCTCGCTCCCCCACGCCATAGAGGGGTTGTCCTGCCCAGCAACCCGCAAACATTTTCTGAACGGGGCCTTCAGCACAGCTGGGGGAGGGCCTTAAGACAAAAAGCATCCGGCTTTCCCACAAAATAAATTTTTTCGTTTGACTTTCATCAAGATGAATCAGGCATGGATCCTCTGATGATGTTGTGGCCCCAAATTTCCGAGGTCAACGATAAGTTGCCGGGCTTTTCTTCACATTTTCTCTTCAGACAGAAAAGGTCCTCTTTAAAAAAACTTTTTTTTAAAATGATCATTTTTTTTACTTTCAAATTTTATTCTCAGTTCCCCAAAAGTTTTATTTTGAGGGTTTTTCTGGGGAGACGGGAAAAACAGCAAGGGTTTTAGGGCAACACGTATTTCCCCCAATCCACTTTATCTAAAGAAGTTTTCCCCAAAAACAAAAGGGTTTTGAGGTCAGTTGTGTGAGAAAACGCAAAAATTTTGGGCCTTTGGAACAGAAAAAGTGGGGTTTTTAAATGGCTTTCTCCCTCACAATTTTTAAAAGTGGTGAGAAAATTTTAAAATTTTTAATTTTTTGGGGTCATGGTTTTCTGTGAGATACAGCTATAAAATGGGGCCTTTGGAAACAAATTTGGGTTTTAAGTGGCATTTCACCTCACTTTTTTAACAGTGGCTGAGAAAAATTTTTGGGGCATGTTTCTTTGAAATGCAGCAATACTAAAGGGAATATTATAAAAAAAAAATTTTTCTAACAGAACAATTTGGTTTTTTCACTTTTTTCAAAAGTAGCTCAAGGGTCATGTTTTGAATTTTTGGGGGGATTTTGGGTTGACATGGGCTATCTACAGGTCCCCATTTAAAAAAAATGTTGTTTTAACAACATTTGTTTTTCACAATTGTCAAAAGTGGCTCATTGGGGCCCCTTTTTGAATTTTTTTGGGGGCTTTTTTCTGTGACATGCAGCTAGCTAAGGCCCTATTGTAAAAAATGTGGTTTCTTAAAAAGACTTTTTTCTTCACAAATTTTAAAAAGTGGCTCAAGGGGGATGGTGCTGTCAGAAAACAGGAATAGGTGGGCACTTTTTAATGGACACACATTGCAAAATGACTTGTTTTTTTCAAGATCTTTAACATAGCTAGCAATCCTGTATTGAGACAACCCATTTAATAAAATTAAAAAAGAGAACAAAGACATGGTGGTAAAATATTTTTTAATCCCCCATCCTATTTTTAAAAAAGTGTTTTCTAGAAATAAAACAACAAAAAAACTTGCATGTTACAAAATACTGTAAAAAAATTCCATCTGAATTGAACAAGGGAGGTACAGTAGACTTGACCATATGTAGGTTATTCCAGAATGGACATTGAAGTATGGAGCGACTGACAGAGAAACAAAGAACAGAGACATTTCCTCCCAGCACGTTGAATTAAAATGAGAAAAAGAATGCCAAGAAAAAGGGGCACCTGGATGTGAGCCAGGAGCGTTTAACCACCAGTATTCCCAGTGAAGCTCATTGTGTCCACACTCATACGGCGGGGCAAGCGCTCAACCGCAGGTCATTCACTGAGTACTGATGCAGGCAGAGGTCATACCTCACCCTCTCCGCTTCCGCATCTGCTTCAGCACGACAGGTTTTTCGTTGCCTCGCGTACATAAGGCATTTTTAAACCGTGTTAATAGATGACGGACGCCACTTGGGCTCACACCACCCGCACCCCACTGTAACTCCGGCCCTTGCAGCTGAACCTGCGTGTTAATAGATGACACATAATCTCCAAAAAATGGGGAATCTCGCAAGAGAACAAAGAGTGACTTTTGATCACTAATTTACAATTTTGCCATAGTGCAAAACAAAACTCTATCATTTTCTCCCCCCTATCTTTAAACACTAAAACGTAACATTTATTATAATCTAACTCTTAACCTCTATACACACAATTTAAAAAAACCCTGATCTCAAACCTCATCATTAACCCATTTTTGCTTCTGAGAGAGGAATAACTCCCTTTCTAATGTCCATGTCTGGTTGCAACCCCACCTACTTACAGGGGGCGCCTTATAAATCTATAGCAAAGTACTAGCTACAGTAAGGGATCCCAAGCAACACTTGGCAGACTCAGTCCCAAACTCATAGACACAGAAAAAAAATAAGGCCCCCTTGTGACACCGTCTGCAGCAGTGACACTTGCTAAGACAGAGGAGAAAGCACAATTTAAAAACGACATATCTGACCTCGCCCACATGTTTCGTCCGCAACCTGGCTTTAATAAAGGCTATATGAGGGTCCGATCACATGTGGTCCTGAGCTCACTTCCTTTGAAAATCAATTTAGGGTAAACACCCGTTCGGTGCTCACCATTACCATCAAAGAATCCACATAAAACCCACTTCCCCCCTATCCGTGCGCGACACTCATATATCATGTCCCTGCTAAAGCTGCCACCATGCTCTCACGAGCCAACAAAAAACTTCAGTCAAATTCCGCCAATCTCCGTCTCCATAACGGGCTTGCGCCATCAGCTTACCGTACTGCCCGTCGCAATGTAAAACACTGCACCAACAAAACACCGTCAGCCCTGACTTGTGAAGGCTTCCGTCTCACATCTCTCATATAATATGCAACTGCGTGTGCTCACCAGAATTAATTAAGCAGACAAGGAGTCACATACACAGCACACTGCCATCTTTATCAATTCCCATAAGCCCCTTCCTCATCAATATCTTATATGCATAATCCATTGGAATAGTAAACTCCACTGTACAATAGACCACTGTCATATTATCTTCCATAAAGCACTTCACCTATATAATTAGTATGCATATTCATTCCAATAGAGCTGCAGGCCCCATTAAATCCATGTTATCCACTTCATTGTATACGTATTGTCCTCAAGACTATAGTCCCATAAACCACTTCTCTTTACATGTAATATTCATATTCAAATTATAAATAATACTGTAAGGCTCTATAGCTAAGCCCACCACTCCCTCCCACATATAGACCTCACAAGTTCCCAATTGAAGAAACTCTCCTAACTGCTCACAGCTTAGCCATTCAATCCACCACGGTCACCATGGAGCATGCAAGAACTCCAGTATCTTTCAATTGCCATTTGCATCAATTTGCCAATCCGCAATCGCACTAGATCAGTGCCGCAAGCAGAAACAATAAATCTCTACATACCATGAAACATACATAATAGCCCCTAGCAAAAGCAAATATACAAGCATCCCTAATTTGTTAAATAGAAACCGTGGCCTCACTGATGAATACTGTCCATCAGTTACAGGACCCATTGGACAATGAGGAAAAACGTAGAGGCAAAAGGGGAGAGGAAGGGGAGGGCAAGGGCACGAGGGAGATGGAAGGGAGGGGGTAAGAAAAAAAAAACACATATATGAACTCTGATGCTTCATATCATGTATTCAACTGTGTGCTATATCCACATGACCGTACTTAATCACATATATCATGTTTTCATCAAAAATTATTATATAGGAATCAGCAAGATCAAATAAATGCCGAAACTTACAAAGCCTTCATTATAGGCCTTTAAGGTTTCAATTATTAGTCAGTGTATCCATCTTGCCTCTTCCTGCAACAAAACTACATCCAAATCGCCCATTCTTTTCCCCTCAGCATTTCACACATATGCCCTCAAAATATTAAGCAACCTTAGTTTGCCATTATGTACTTCCAAGAATGTGTTCTTGCCTAGGGAGTGTCACTCTAGTTTTAATAGTACTCAATGTTTCGAGATCCGACCGACGAAACGCTGTATGTTTTTTCCCAACATAAGATCTGGGCAGGTACACTTAGCCCAAATAAATCACGCCCTCTGGTTTACAATTGATGAATTGCCCTTATCTCAAATCTTCTCTTATCAATGGGATTAACAAAATCTTTAGTTTTCCAATGAATGGACAGAAAGAACAGTTGCCACAGGATATGAGCCTACCACCGAGACTGCAACCATGTTTTTTCTGCCATCTCACTCAAAATGACTATGTACAAAATTCATCCCTAAGAATTCATCCTCTTTTTACTAATAAGTGGACACTAAAGTATTTAGAAAATACCTCAGAGAATACTGATCTGCTCATGAATGTGCCAATGGCTCTAAGTAAACTCTCATTTCATTAGCCTCTATCATCAAAGGTACCTATACAACAATTAATCCAGTTTTTTCTTCATCTTTACTGATTAATAAATGTCCTCTGTCACTGGTCAAAGCCCTATTAAACGCCTTCCTCAAACAAAGGATGGAGCACTACAAGTGATTAACTTATCCTCTCATAGTTTAATGGAAAATCAAAAACAGGTGTTGTCATACGGTCTTACGTTCACTCCCATGCCCAAATTTAATGAATTGTATGGGTAAAGATATTAATCTCTTTGGCAAGAAAGTTGGCTTTGCCTAAATATCATAAAATTAAAAGTAATTGATGAACAAACCTTTATGAAACTAGAGGAGAAAACATTGGGGATCTTGAACAATTGCCAGGTTGAAGGTGAAGGAGACCCCATAATTCTAGATAACCTTTGAACAATTTGAAGCCAAATCTAGGAATACACCTCCTGATATCACAATATAATTTATTGATACGTTTGTGGAAGTATCAACTGCAAGACATAAAGAAACTTGCACTCCAGACACAACCATCTTCTTTAAATTTTAAAATGGAGGAAGATTTAGCTATTGCAGAACACAATCTAACAGGAGATAGTAATCAAACCCAAGTGACAATGGTGGTAATATTTTCATCTAAATAAAAGTGACTATAGAGCATGGTTGGAGAGAATTCAAACATAGAAGGCTTCCAAAAGCACCCAACCAATGAGTAACTGAAGGATTTGATAAGGATTTAGGGATTTGGGCAATGAGAAAAAATTAATTTACTGAGGAGGAGAAGAAATTTATGCAAAAATGTGAATCCTACTATTGCTACCCCTTTTATGCATTACCAAAAGTGCATAAAGAGGTTGTGCCAAAACCAGGGAAGACCGTAGTCCATCAGGTAGGAAACAATTTAACACAAGGACCCAGCACTAATTTGAACGTATACTGATGCCCTTTGTCACTGGCCTTCCATCATAACTTAAAGATACGAAGGATACTGTGATGAAATTAAGATCTATGGTGAGTGGAGTAAAATTTCTTGCAAGTTTAGACTGAAGCCCTAACAGAACATCAGACGATCTGGCCTGAAAGCAACAAGTATTTTTTGAACACAAGAGGTACCAATTTACGGAACACAATGATTTTGTTTTACAGTTATTGGATTTTGTTTTGACACATAATATTTTTTGTTTGATGGCTTTTTTAAATCACCAGATAAAAGGAGCAGCCATGGGCACTGTCTGTGCACAAGTTTTTGCTAATCTATTTTTAGTGTTGGTGGGAGGATGCTATTGTTTTTTCTGAACACTTTGAATATTCACAGATCGGATTTTAAATTTTGGGGGGCTTATTGATGATATTTGATTTTTTTGGTGGTAGTGAAAAATTATTCATGGATTTTATTTAAGTCAATGATTAATGAAATTGGGGAGAAATTCACTTTGAAATTCATCGGGAGAAAATTATTTTTTGGATCTAAAATTTTATGTTGGATGAAAAAAAGCAGATTCAGAAAAAAATATTTCGGAAAAAACGGCTACAATATTTTTACATTTTTCTATGGCATCCACCTTCTCAAAAAAAAAGGGGATTTCCCCTAGGCCAATTTCTTAGGGCTCGTAGAAATTTTCCACATTAGAGGATTTCAATGAAGAATGTATAAAGTTAAATGCACGTTTTCAGGGAAGGGTTATCCAAAAAAATGTTTGAGGGAAAGGGGTTTAAATAGGGGTTTGACCAGTGACAGAGGACATTTATTAAACAGTAAAAAGAAAAAGAAAAAACTGATTTAATTCGTTGTATAGGTAAACCCTTTGATGATAGAGCTAATGAAATGGAGAGCTATACTTAGAAGCATTGGCACATTCTGAAGGCAGATCCAGTATCTCTGAGGGGATTCCCAAATACCCTATGTCACTTATAGAAGAGGAAAAAATCTTAGGGTGAATTTGTACATAGTCATTTTGAGGGAGGGTGGCAAAAACATGGTTACAGTCCCGGTGGTAGGCTCATACCCTGTGGCAACTGTTTTATTTTGTCCATTCATATGGAAAACTAAAAATTTTTTTAATCCCATTGATAAGAGAAGATTTGAGATAAGACAATTCACAATTGTAAAAAACCCGAGGGTGATTTAAAGGGCATGTGTACTTGCCCCAAGATCTATTGGGGGGAAAAACCATACAGAGTTTCTCGTCGGATCTCAAACATCGAGTACTATTAAAAAATAGAGGTGATAAACCCCCTAGCAAGACACATTTTGGAAGTATATAATGGCGAAATAGAGGTGCTAAAATTTTGGGGCATCTGTGTGAAAAAGCTAGGGGAAAGAAAGGCGATCTGGATGTAGTTTTGTTGCAGGGAAAAGGGAAGATGGATATACAGACTCAATACATTGAAACCTAAAGGCCTAAATGAAGGTTTTCATTTTCGCTTTATTTGATCTTGCTGATTCCTATATAATAATTTTTGAAGAAACATGATATATGTATTAAGTACGGTCAAGTGGATATAGCACAGTTGAATATATGACTTTGGGAAGCATCAGAGTTCACATTTTTTTTTTTTCCCCTTCCATTTTCCCCCCGGCCCTTTCCACCTTTCTACTGCCTTACGTTTTCCTCATTTTCCCTGGGTCCGTAATGATGATATATTCATCACGTGAGGGCCCCGGTTTTCTTTTAACAAATTTGGAGCA
>JAODAL010039633.1:0-37797 GCA_025379985.1 Phyllomedusa bahiana
CTCCCCCGTTCTTTTAATGCGCCCTTAGTTAACAGATGTAACTGGACTAACTTATGCCACAGTGCCAGAGAGCCCCTTCGATTTCACTCTATAGCTCTGGATAGTAATGTTAGAGCTGGAGTTCAGTATACAAGGAAATCCTGGAGGAAAACCTGTTAAAGGCCACAGAAAACCTGAGACTGGACTTTGGGTTCACCTTCCAGAAGGACAGCAACCCTAAACAAAGCCAAAGCTACAATGAAAGGGTTTAAATTAATGCATATTCATGGGTTACAATGGTCCAGTTACAGTCCAGACCTAAATCCTATTGAGAATCTGTAGCAGGACTTGAAAATTGCTGATCATAGATGATCGCCAACCAATCTGACTGAGCTAGAGCTATTTTGTAGAAAAGAATGGGCAAAATTTCCAGCTTTTAGAAGTGCAAAATTTCATAGACATCCCCAGTAGACTGCAGCGGTCATTGAAGTTAAAGGTGGTCCTACAAAGTATTGAATATAGATGCATGCCACACTTTTTTAGTTTTTTTAATTAAAAAAATTGTTGGGAAAAGAACAAAAAAATACTTGCTACTTTGTGTTTCTCTATCACATAAAATATCAATAAAATACATTTAAAGGGGTTTTGCCATGAAGTAAAATTAACGTGGGAAGCTTGCAAATTAAATAACAAACATTTTCACCATTCATCATTATTAAAAATTCTGGACCATTTTTGTTTCAGCTGCTCCTTTAGTGATCCATTGTTTACAGCTCGTCTCCAGGGGATACGACCAGGGCTGAGAGCTCCTCACTCCTGGTCAGACATGCTCAGACATCACCTCTCCCCTCAGGCAGCTGCTGAGTGTTCAAACCCCGGGTGCTGTCACTCTACTCCCGTCCTCTGTGCTCCTTAGTAATTAGCCAAACAGTGCAAATAAATTTAAAAAAGAAACCTCAATCAGGTGTGTGCATTGATAAAGAGAAATAAAATCCACAGGTTTGGTTCCTGCAGGGATTTGAGCCGAGGACCCTTGTGCCTGAAGTTTTAACTCTGAGCTACAATGTAGCTACTTACAGTTTTCCACATTAACAGATCTTTCTTTTACTAAAAAAAGGAATGGCCTGGTGATGTCATCCTGCTGGGTCACATGATATGCAATACAAACAAATCACACACGCCCCCTTCTGAGCACACAGAGCTGAAGAGCTGGATGCAGGAGGTATGAGATCAGATTGTGGCAAAAACCCTTTAAGTTTGTACCTGTAATATTTAAAAGCTAAGAACAGTTCAAGGGATATGAACACTTTTGCAACCCACTGTATTTAAGCATGTATCCCTGTTTGTTTTGAGCAGGTATAGTACACTGCCAAAATCACCAGGTTGGATGTTATGCTCCCAGCTCTGTCTTATTTGTTCTTCAGATTGCATGCAGCAGAGTCCATGAGCACCAAAAGATGATAATAATTGCAATAAATGATTATTTTAACACCTGATTTGTTAGCAGTCTCTCAGGACGTGGAAGACATTGCAAAATGTTTTCTTCAGACACAATTACATGTAATTACACAAGCCAATTACACAAAATTGTTTACACCCTCCCGAAGGCTAAGTGGGGTTGAGCTCCTTTAATAGATGATTCACATCGAGCTTCTCTGTAAGGAACTGATGTAATATCTTGGAACAAGCCTGAAAAATGGCAGTTTTAAGAAGAGAGCTCATATTTTATCTAATCAGGTCCCTCTGGAAAGCAATCATGAAAAAATATTCTTGCAAGTCCGCACTGATTACCTATGTGGTTCATTATAGCAAATCCCCTCTGAGTGACATACAATCACCGTCGACTTCTCCAAAGTTATTACTGAGGCTTTTTGTAAAATAATTATACTTGTGTTCCTTTTCGCTTCGCCCATTAGCAGTACATATAATTGTCTAATTAGCCTAATAGAGATACAATTTTGGGATCTTTAAAGTTTTTGAATTATGAAAGGAAAGGTTCCACTGGTTTCCTGACTCTGCTGCTCCTGAAAAACGTTCTTAAAGGGATCATCTACTTTGGACAATCCCTACTTCATAGAAGAATCCTTTAAAAATAAACTGATAAACTATCCCCCCTGTGGAGACCCCCAGCAACTGAAATGTTTTAGGAAGTATTGAATTTCCTTGCAGCGCCACCAAAGGGAAAAGTCAGCATTACACAGGAAATGCAGGACAGGATGGGTCCTCCAGTCATGGACATTCATTGTAGCCACTCTCCACTATGGGCAAATGGATCCTAAACACATGATTTGGAATTATTTAATAGGGCACATGAAAATGGGTTTTCTAAACTGGAAAACCCCCTTAGGCCCTAACTGGTATACACTGTACGTACATGGCAGATGTGCATGGGTTCAATATGAAGCCTGCTTCCTATCCAGTGGGTGCTACCTGTGTTATACAGCTGACACCCAACTACAGCTAGTAGGATTTCCCATTTCCCTCATGTTAAAAGCACCATACACTGCAATGCAGAAGTATTGCTGTGTATTATAGAAGCAATCAAACAATTTTACTTTCAAGTCCTCCATGGGACTAAATGAAAAACTAACTTGCTTAAACTTTTTAAAAAACATTAAAAATGTTAAGGGTCTCACACACACACACACACACACACACATACCAAACACACACACACACCACACACACACCCCCACGCACACAGACACCCCCCACCCTCCCCAATACACATATACCCACACACACCCACACAAACACACACACCACACACCCCCGAACACACACCCCCACACACACACACACGAACACACAAACATACCCCCCCCA
Source organism: Phyllomedusa bahiana (assembly GCA_025379985.1). Classification (NCBI taxonomy): domain Eukaryota; kingdom Metazoa; phylum Chordata; class Amphibia; order Anura; family Hylidae; genus Phyllomedusa; species Phyllomedusa bahiana. The sequence goes on from JAODAL010039633.1 coordinate 2,806, forward strand.
CACCACATACACACACACCCCCCACACCACACAACCCACGAACACACCCCCCCACACACACAGTTTGTTATTTATGGTGTAAAAAATAAATGAAAAAAATATAAACATAAATGGTATTGTCTCACCCCAAAATGTTCAAGCACTTACTTTATCATGTTTTTTATTTGGCACAATAAACACCATAAGAATGCAAATTAAAAAAAAAAAAATGGAACGTGATGAAATAGGTGATTTCACCCCAAAATGGTAGTGATATAAACTAAAGCTTGTCCAACATCAGACATGTCCTCACACAACCTTGTTAATGAAAAAAAATAAAAAGATATGGATGTCAAATATGGCAAAATTCATTATATGCCACCCCATTCCCTCATTCATTATATGCCACCCCCATTCCCCCATTCATTATATGCCTGCCCCATTCCCCCATTCATTATATGCCTGCCCCATTCCCCCATTCATTATATGCCTGCCCCATTCCCCCATTCATTATATGCCTGCCCCAGACCCCCATTCATTATATGCCTGCCCCATTCCCCCATTCATTATATGCCTGCCCCATTCCCCCATTCATTATATGCCTGCCCCATTCATTATATGCCTGCCCCAGACCCCCATTCATTATATGCCTGCCCCAGACCCCCATTCATTATATGCCTGCCCCATTCCCCCATTCATTATATGCCTGCCCCATTCCCCCATTCATTATATGCCTGCCCCAGACCCTCCACTGTCACCGCCGCTCACCTCCGCTCCCGCCGCCGCCGCTCACCTCCGCTGCCGCCGCTCACCTGCGCTGCCTCCGCACACCTCCGCTGCTGCCGCCGCCGCACACCTCCGCTGGCGACCTGCGCTGCAGCCGCTCACCTGCGCTGCTGCCGCCGCCGCACTCCTCCGCTGCCGACCTGCGCTGCCGCCGCCGCTCACCTGCGCTGCCGCTCACCTGCGCTCCCGCCGCTGCCGCACACCTCTCCAGCGATCCCCGTCCAGTCTCCCAGTGTGCTTTTCGCATCCGCTTTCAGGATGCAAAGCGCAGCTGATACGTGCCCGGAGTGTGGAGCGCTTTTGGACAAGTGCCAAAAGCGGACTCCATTATCTCCTATGGGCTTTCACTTGCGTAAACCGCAATAAGAATTGACATGTCAATTCTTAAAGCGGATGAGAGAAGCGCAGGAGAGCTCTCAAAAGCGCATCGCTGATCTCCCGTGGGAACAGCGATGCACTTTTGCCATTCAACTCAATGTTAATCACACTGACAATTGTTAGATCCGTTTTGCGAATCCGTAAAACGGATCCGTAAAACGGATCACAAAAACGCCGTGTGAACAAGCCCTAAGAAAGCTTAAAAAGTTATTTTCTTTTGTTCTCGCTGTAATTGCACTGGTTGCAGTACAATCGTCTTGTACGCCCTATGAGAGCTATAAATTACCATAATTGTAGCGCGCATTTCGCCGCATATAAAGCGCAATACGCGGCGAAATGTGCGCGCAAATGCGCAGCAAAATAAGCTGAGTGAACATACCCTAAAAATGTGGGGAAGCATTTCTTTGGAGGGTTGCAGAGCCCTCCATGTGCTGCCAGAGGTACACTGACTACCATTAGGTACTGGGATGAGATCCTCAGACCTATTGTAAGACCATATGCGGGTGCAGTGGGTCCTGGGTTCCTTCTGATGCAGACAATGCTTGGCCTCCTGTGACTGAAGTCTTTCAGCAGTTCCTGCATGATGAAGGCGTTGATGCTATGGACTAACCTGGCCGTTCCCCAGACCTGAATCCAATCGAGCACATCTGGGACATCAGGTCTCATCCATCAGTGCCACATTGTAGCACAGACTGTCTAGGAGGTGACTGATGCTTTAATCCAGGTCTGGGAGGAGATCATCCGCCACCTCATCAGGAGATGCCCAGGCATTGTAGGGAGGCCACACACATTGAAGTTGGATCAGCCTGAAATTTGATTTCCACTTTGATTTTGAGAATCATTCCAAATCCAGACTCCATGGGAGATTCATTGTGATTTTCATTGACCATTTTCATGTTTTATTGTTCTCACTGCATTCCACTGTGTAATGAATAAAGAATTGCAGCTGGAATATTTCATTCATTGAGATCTAGGATGTGGGATTTTAGTGTTCCCTTTATTTTTTGGAGCAGTGTACATACATCTCATCGAATGTAGTGAAAAAAATCAGTATTTTAGCTCATCCTAATGTTCTAAGTGTCTCAAAAAAAAAAAAAAAAAAACCTACATTCCTACATCTGTATACTAGATTGGTCAATTTTTAGGGTGGGGGGGGGTGATCGATGTGAAGGATACTCAGGAAAACAGGAAGAATTTTTTATTACCAAATTAATTGCAACATTTCTAGTGATAAAGTAAAATCATCTAAAGATAAACATGCACAAGTCTTTTTGCTGTAGAATTCTCTCTGCAAGGTGCAAATTAACTTTGTAAGCATTTCTATAAAACTGAACTTATAAAACTTTTATGTTCCTGTTCCTTCCATGTTGAAAGTTTGGTAATTGAACAATTGAGCAAATTCCCACTGTGGCTATTGCAGCATTTCAAGCTTGTTCTGTTGACTCAGCGGTTAACGTGACTCCCAACAGTCAGGGCTCCTGAAACTCTTCTAGTTGTGCACATAATAACTCTGCCAGTTATGCTGAAGAGACTATCATATAATGATATAAAAGTTCATGCTTAAAGGGTATAAAATGGCAAATAACATTGAAAGCCCATCCTTAACAATGAAAGGGATGAGAAACTACAGAACAAGGCAGTACCACACATTCAGACCAGCCGAGGTTCTTGTTTAAAGGGAATATGTCATCAAAAAATAAGTCATTGTTTAAGTCCCATTTTTATGTTAAACACATTTTTTAGGATTTTTCTTTTTTTTTTTACTTTTCATATCACTTTCAATTTTAAGTATTTTTAATAATTCTTAAGTCTTGCAGTTTTCACTTTGGCCACTAGGTCTTGTTTGCACTGCTTTAACAGCAGTCAGAGAGATGCTTTACTGCAACTTCATGCACATAGGAGACTTAAAGGGGTTGTCTCCCCTCAGAGTTTCATAGATGCATCCTGTCACTTCATGGTAAGACTTTCTGTAATTAGCATACGAGCTCCGTGCATTCCCTCCTTGTATTCAACTCTGTGTTTTCAGTCTGCTAATTAGTTTAGAAGCTTTTCTGAAACTGCTAGCAGGAGATTTATCTAAAGTAAACAGCAGTAATTACTAGCTTTTGTCTGAAAGTTAAGATAACACACACACACACACACACACACACAGGCTCTCACTCTGGCGGCAGCGACCTGGGTGATGACAGCACTCCCTGCTATCACATAGAACAAACAGCAGGGGAGAAAAGAGTACACAGGTCGGTCACTGGGGGAACCAAATAGAGCCAGGAAGGTGATAAAATAATTTGCAGCTCCTTAACCAAAAAAGATGAATAAAGTAATGTGTCACCGGTGGTCCCGCAGCCCCCCGGCCAGGCTGCGGGCTCACCGGGACTTCTGCCTCCTCTCCGGCTGCGGGGACGAGCGGCGCCGCGGTCCAAATGTCGGGCCGTAGGCGCACTCGTTCCCCTGTGCGGGCAGACTTACCAGCCCGCGCTCCTGCTTCCGTGCGGCGTCCCTGCCGGCCGCGGCGCGTCCCCGCTTCTTAGGGCGCGCGCGCGCCAGCTTCCACCGATTTAAAGGGCCAGCGCGCCCACAATTGGTTGTTGGCTGATCGCTTAAGGTTTGCACTTCCGGAACGTCCCCGTCGGATCTATAGTGCCTTCTAACCTATTGAGAAAGCGTTCTTGGTGTCCGTCTTTACCATGTACCGTACCTCCATGCCTACGCCTCTCGACTACGAACCTTTGCCGCCTGCCCTGACCTTATTGCCTGTCCCCGATTACGCCTCGTCTGATGATTCTGTACCTCGCTACACCTTGGCCGCTGCCGCAAGCAAGTCACGCCAGTCGAAGCGACCTGGTAGATTCCCGCCGCAGCAAGTCCATCCCGCTTTGCGGCGGGCTCTGGTGAAAACCGGGGTCTACTTAGACTCCGCTCGCTGGTGTGGCTTACGCCATCGCTTGCACAGAGCCACTACCGACCGGTGTGACAGCAAGATCCGGCCATGGATCCCGCCAAGGTGCCTCTCCCGAGTGAAGCAGACCTTGCGGCAGTTGTTGTGCAGCAGTCGCAACAGATCACTCATCAAGCTCAGCACATAGACCAGCTGACTTCCATGTTTCAGCAACTACTGACGAATCAACAGCAGCCACCATCTCCACCCGTGGCTATGCCGCCGCCTGCTGCTCCACCTGCGACTGTGGGCCCCAAGCTCCATCTGCCGCTACCGTCAAAGTTCGAGGGAGATCCTAAGCTGTGCAGGGGTTTCATCGCCCAGTGCTCCCTTCACATCGAAATTGTGGCTGACCATTCCCCACGGAAACGTTCCAAGGTGGCTTTTTGTGGTTCAGTCTACTGCCAGGAAGCTTTGGCTTGGGCTACCCCTCTTTGGGACAGGAGCGACCCAGTGACTGCGGACCTGCAAGCCTTCCTCAGGGATTTTTCGCAGTGTTTTTGAAGAGCTGGCACAGCATCTTCTGCGGAGACTGCGCACTAAACCTGTGCCAGGGCGATTCCTTTGTCGGGGATTGTGCACCCAAATTTTCCCGCACCCTGGTGTCAAAAACTGCCCTTGGAACGACGACGCCCTGTGCCCCACCTTTAAGAAAGGCCTGTCCCAGTGGGGTCAAGGATGCTCTAGGGGCAAGGGATTTACCATCCTCCCTAAGTGACTGATACTTTCAAGCCACCCGCATAGACGTACGCTTCGCCGAGAGGCAAAGGAGCTTTGTCTTGAACGTAAATCCTGCACGGCTCTCCCGCTTAAGCCCTTCTGGCCCCGGTTTTCAGAGACCCCCGCTGCCGCCTCCTCACCGTCCGGGAAGAGCCTAAAGCAGGTAGACCGAGTCCACAACCCGGAGCAGGAGATTCCCGTGGGCGTCAAGAGGGGTTTAAATCCCTTTGTACTGTGCCAGCCCGACCATTTTTCGTATGGGCTGTCCTCTCCGTCCCCAGCGTCCGGGAAACGCTCGTGCCTAGGCCACGTTGGAGAGGCGTCCCTAGGTGAATTTTTCCTCTCCACGTCTTTCCATCCCAGGAAGTCACGACTGACTCTGGACTCGTGTTCCAAGTACCCGGCATTACTGGACTCTGGTTCGGCCGGAATTTCATCCACGCCGCCCTGTTGTCTCGGTATGAACTTCCGGTGGATCGCTTGGAGAGACCATTGGTGATATCCTCAGTCAGTGGGGAACTTCTCAGTGACACCATTCAGTACAGGACCGGTGTTTCTTCGCGTGAGGGTCCTGCACAAAGAGAGGATCTCGTTCTTCGTATTGCCCCGGTCTTCGTCACGATCCCTGTTGGCTTCCCTTGGTTGCAACACCATGCTCCCACGCTCAACTGGAGAACTGGCGAGGTCGTGCGCTGGGGTCCCGACTGTCAAAATCTCTGTCTGCTGGCACCTCGACCGGTGCCCTCCGCTGTCTCTCAAACGGCAGACCGCTGCCAGGCCTGCCGTTTGAATACCAGGACTTTTCGGATGCGTTTTCTGAAAAACAGGCCGAATCTCTTCCGCATCACCGCCCCTATGACTGCCCCATTGACCTCCACCTGGACCAGTCCTCCTCGGGCAGGGTGTTCCCGCTGTCCTGCCGGAGACCAAGCCATGTCGGCTTACTACAAAAACCTTCAGAAGGGCTTTATTCGAAGTCCTCCTCTTCTGCTGGACTGGTTTCTTCTTCGTAAAAAGAAGAAAGAAAGGATTTTCCGCCCGTGCATAGACTACCGGGGTTAACAAAAATACCGTGAAAACCGGTATCCTTTGCCGCAAATCTCGGAACTTTCGACCCGACTTCGAGAAGGCCAAGGTCTTTACAAGTTAGATCTATGTGGAGCATACAATCTCATCAGATTTGTGAGGGTGATGAATGGAAAACGGCATTCAACACTCGAGACGGACACTTTGAATACCTAGTGATGCCCTTTGGGTTATGTAATGCTCCTTGCATCATCGTATATCTAGACGACATCCTGATATTTTCTCCGGACCTACGGACTCATCAGCTACAAGTACGCCAGGTTCTGCAACGTCTACGCAGTAACCGCCGTCTGTTCCACCAGTCCAGCCTACCCTTCCTCGGCTATATTGTTTCTGACAGAGGTCTTCAAATGGATCCTACTAAGCTATCAGCGATCCTCCAGTGGCCAGGCCCCGTAGGTCTCTGGGCCATACAACGGTTCTTGGGATTTGCCAACTATTATTGCCAGTTTATTCCCCCCTTTTCCACACTGGTGCCTCCGATCGTGGCTCTCCATGAAGAAAAGGCTAATCCGAGATGTTGGCCATCAGTGGCCGAGAAGGCATTCTCCGAGTTAAAGGCTGCTTTCACCTCTGCACCCATCTTGTCTCGCCCAGACCCGGAAAAATCGTTCTCGATGGAAGTAGAAGTGTCCTCTGTGGGAGCAGGTGTAGTCCTTATTCAGAAGGGGCCCACAGGGAAGACACTCACTTGTGGGTTCTTCTCTAAGACCTTCTCACCGGCGGAGAAGAACTATGCCATCGGGGACCAGGAGTTGTTAGCCATCAAGATGGCCCTGGAGGAATGGCGCCATCTCCTGGAATGGGCCCGTCATCCCTTTGATGTGTACACAGACCATAAGAACCTTCTGTATCTTCAAACAGCCCAGCGGCTTAATCCTCGCTAAGCCCGTTGGTCACTCTTCTTCTCCCGATTCAACTTTCGTATCCACTTCCGTCCCGCTGAGAAGAATGTAGGGCTGATGCCCTCTCCCGTGATTCGGACATCGTCGGAGAAGAATCACTACCCCAACATATCATCCCTCCTGAACACCTGGTTCACGCGGCTCCTGCCCGTCTCCAACAGGTTCCTCCAGGCAAGACATATGTGCGGCAGTCGCTTCGTAGGAGAATCCTGAAGTGCGGACATAGTTCTCTGGTGGCTGGGCATCCGGGTGCTAGGAGATCTTACTGTCACGTTTGCTGGCCGCAAAGCCAGAAACGCCCTGGTAGAGGAGATTCTCAGGGCCCACCGTGGGCAGAGAGGGCAGTACTCGTGGCGGGTAGCCGAAGTGCAGGACACAGGTGACAGATAAACGGATGCAGTAGCTGTTTAATGGAAGCACAGTCCAAGGGTGATAACAGATACACAGCAGGAATAGCTGGCTGGTGCAGCGACAGGAGTTCAGCAGGTAACAGGTGTGCTGGACAGCGCAGGGTAAAGCAGACGTTGAATCAGGAGCTTAGCAGACACTCTGGAAACCAGGCAGCAGCTGGGCAGCAGAGGTCTAGCTCTATGGAAGCACACCAACGACTGACCCAGAGTCCAGGGAGGAAGTTCCTTGTGAAGGAAAGGGTCAGAGGTCACAGGCAGGAAGCAGGAGCACTGTGTGCATAAATATGCGCAGGCTGGCGCGCGCGCACCCTATGGGGTGCACACACGCTGGGGAAGCCACAGTGGACGGACACGCGTGGAAGCTGGACCAGGTGAGTACCGCTGAGCAGAAGCAGGTGTAGAGCAAACTGACACTGCCGCTGTAAGCCCCGCACAGGGAGCTACAGCGGACCCAGACACAGGGGCACGGACGCCACCGCGGTCTAAGGCACGGGCCACGGCGCGATCCGTGACACTTACCAGTTAATCTCTCGGTTCTACTGGTGGCCGGGTCTGGTCAAAGATACAAGGGAGTTTGTGGAGGCCTGTACTACGTGCGCCCGGAATAAGGCTCCTCGCCTCTGTCCTGCCGGTCTGCTGCAACCTTTGCCGACACCCTGTACACCTTGGACACATGTGGCTATGGACTTTATAACTGACCTCTCTCCCTCCTCGGGTAACACCGTGATCTGGGTCACGACGGATTGATTTTAAAAGATGTCTCACTTTGTCCCGATGCTCGGGTTACCGTCTGCCCCTCGTCTCGCCACGCTCTTCTTCATGCATATTTTTCGCCTACACGGCCTGCCACAGCACATCATCTCAGACCGAGGAGTCCAATTTGTATCTAGATTTTGGCGAGCTCTCTGTTCCCGGTTGCAGGTGAAGCTAGATTTCTCCTCGGCGTACCATCCACAGTCCAACGGCCAAGTAGAGAGAGTAAATCAGGTTTTGGGTGCCTACCTGCGGCATTTTGTCTCGGCTCGCTAGGATGATTGGTCCAACTTGCTGCCTTGGGCGGAGTTCATCTATAATTCTTTGAACTCGGAATCCTCCGGTGCTTCTCCCTTCTACGTGGTCTATGGGCAGCACTCCCGCCCACCTCTCCCTTTGGCCTCTTCTTCCGAAATCCCTGCAGTGGATGCAATGGTTCAAGATATGACCGCTATTTGGGAGCAGACTCGTCAGTCCCTACAGCAGGCAGTGGCCCACATGAAAACCCAGGTGGACAAGAGGAGGAGACCTGCTCCGACTTTTGCTCATGGTGACAAGGTGTGGCTCTCTGCCAAATTCGTTCGGCTCAAGATACCGAGCTATAAACTGGGTCCACGGTTCCTGGGGCTGTTTGAGTTATTGAGTCATATTAATCCTGTGGCCTATAAACTCCGGCTCCCACCCTCCATGCGGATCCCAAACTCTGTTCATGTCTCCCTTTCTGAAGCCCGTCATGCTAAACCGCTTCTCCCGGTGGATTACCCCCCACTTCTCCTGAAGCGGTAACCTCCAATGTCTTTGCGGTGAGGGACATCCTGGCCATGAATCCATCAGAGGGAGACATCATTTTCTCGTCGATTGGGAGGGATTTGGGCCTGAGGAGAGATCTTGGGAGCCGGAAGAGAACATCTTGGACCGTGGCCTGTTGGTAAGATTTCTCTGGTCTAGGAGGACGGGGATGCCTAAGGGGGAGGGAGGGCTCACCGGGACTTCTGCCTCCTCTCCGGCTGCGGGGATGAGCGGCTCTGCAGTCCGAGTGTCGGGCCGCGGGCGCACTCATTCCCCTGTGCGGGCAGACTTACTAGCCCGCGCTCCTGCTGCCGTGCGGCGTCCCCGCTCCTTAGGGCGCGTGTGCGCCGGCTTCCTCTGATTTAAAGGGCCAGCGCGCCCACAATTGGTTGTTGGCCGATCGCTGACCCTATTTAAGGTTTGCACTTCCGGAACGTCCCCGCCGGATCTTTAGTGCCTTCTAGCCTATTAATAAAGCGTTCTTGGTGTCTCCGTCTTTACCGTGTACCGTACCTCCTTGCCTACGCCTCTCGACTCCGACCCTGTGCCGCCTGCCCTGACCTTATTGCCTGTCCCCCTATAGGAGAGTTTTCTAGTCATGCTCTGTGACCTGGGAAGAAGTCACTCTGCAGGGAGGTGAAAGGGTGAACTGTGACTATCTCCTCTTGTGACTGGTGGATCCTGTGTTATCTATTCACACTGGTGTCTCCTTTCAGTTTGACCCTCTTTGTGTTGATAATGAGCAGACTACTGAGAATCTCTCTCTACACAAGAGGAAGTGTCAGACGATTATTAGGCTTAGTGGCCAAAGTGAAAACTGCACGACTATAGAATTATTAAAAAATATTGAAAGTGATATGGAAAATTAAAAGAATATATAACCAAAAATTCTTAAAAAATGTGTTTAACATAAAAACATGAGTTAAGCAATAAGTCATTTTTGATGAAACATTCCCTTTAAGCAACTTGGCTCCTCCATTATGCTGGTTAGTTAGAGTCCTAGAGACAGACCCTAAACAAGTTGTTTAAACTTTGTTATTAGTAAATGCAAATAAATAGGGCTTTGAGTGTAAAAATGCCTTCCCCTATGTAGATTGCATTATTCCACGGTATTCAGGGACTACTTGCTATAAAATATACAGATATATGGGTACTGGACTTAGGCCCCTACTGAGTCTGCTAAACTTTGCTATATAGCCAATACAAACATCCTTGAGCATAAGGATTTTTTCTCCTATGTAGATTGCTTTATTCCATGGCATCCATGGACCATTTACTATATACTCTATAGATATAGGGGTCCTGGAGTCAGACCATTACCAAGTATAATAAAACTAAGTTATGTAGACAAGTGAAATTAGTTGAGTTTTTTAGTATGAATGATAGTGTCCGTGATGTGGTTTCCATTATTCCAGAATATTCATTGGCTAATATTGGTAGTTTCCTCTTTCCTTACAATGCAAAACTTATTTAAGCTATTGACTTTAGGCTCTTGTTCATTCACTCTGTTAGTTGGTTGGAGTCATGGAGTCAAATGTCTACCAAGTTTTTGAATCTTTGTTATTTAGCCGATGCAAATGAGAAGAGTGTTGAGTATAAATATGGCTTCCTTTATGTAGATTGCATTGGTCCATAACATCCATCAGCTAATATCTATAGATTGTTTAGATATAGGGATCCTGGAGTCAAACCTCTACTTACTGTTCAATGTAGCCAATGCACATGAGTAGACCTTTGATTATAAAGATAGCTTCCCTTATGTATATTGCATTATCCCACAACATTATTGGGCTAATACCTAAGATTTTATAAATAATAGTATTTCCCCTTATCAAGCCAAACGTCTACAAGCTATTGACTTTAGGTCCTTGCTCCCTTGTTGTGCTGCTTGGTTGGAGTCCTAGAGTGAGACTCCTACAAAGACTCTAAACTTTCTTATGTATCCAACAGAAATGAGTAGAGTTTTGAGTATAAAGTTGGCTTCCCTTGTGTAGAGTACATCTTTCTATATCATCCATGGACTAATATCTGTATATTTAGAGACTAGTATCTTTCCTTATGAAACTACAACTCTAGAAGCTATTTTCTTTAGACCCTTTCTTTTTAGTTTTTCTACTTGGTTGGGGTCCTGGAATCAGACTTTGACCAAGTCTTCCATACTTTTATTTTGTCGCCAATGCAAATTAGTTGCATTTTGAGTATAAAGATGGCTTCCCTTATGTAGACTGCGTTATTCCATGGCATCCATGGGTTAATGATTATGGATTCAATAAATATAGGGATTCTGCTGTTGGACTCCTAACAACTCTTCTAAACTCACATATTTAGCCAATGCAAATTAGTTGAGTTTTGAGTATAAATATGTATTCAAAAACACAACAAGGCCATACTTGCTGTGTTTTTGAGTAAATAATGTCCCATTTTTCTATGATTTTTTTGTAAATTGTTAATGTAGGGTATTGCAACATATGAGGAACCTTGACGAGGTTTTGCGAGCTTGTGAAAATATAGTTTGGGGCCCCTGTATCAACCCAATACCCCCATATTTGATAATTTTCCCCGTATGACATTTTTTGGCCCAAAAAAATTGGGGGTGTTTTGGTTGGACCCCTTGAAATATGCAGGGCAACCTGCATAAACCCAAAAAGCAGGGGATCATCAATTGGTTCAAAACCTGCATGGTGTCACACACTTATCTTTTCTAAATGGCATTCTGTGTAACCCCCCTTGGGCCTTCCCTTATAATACCCGCAACCTTTCCCCTCAAAAATAAAGGGGTGTGTGAGTGGTTGCCTTTTCGGTATTTTTTTTATTTGTGCAATCTCTCCATGTATTAAAACTGTGGCTTTTCTTATACTAGTGTGAACAGGTATTAATTTATTTTGCAGGGTTTTTTTTCATCAAAATTTTCCTCTAGTGGAGGGGTGTGGGGAGCTTCTGCTCCCGTAAATTTCCTCCCCCTCTTTTACTTTTTTAAAGTACACAGGGGGAAAGGGGTTTTCCTCCTACGGGTTCAAATCTATAGTCCACCATTGAGCTGTAAAAAATGGCCCCTTGGGTTTTGGTTTTTTTATAAATAATGTACCATTTTTCTGTGATTTTTTTTTTTATAAATAAGGGCTTCCCTTTTTGTAGAATGCATTACTCCATGGGTTTCCAGTGGTAATGATTAAAAAATTCCATATATAAAAGGGATTTTTGCAGACTCCGGGTTCTAAACTTTGATATGTTCAAATGCAAATTTTTTTATTTTTTTGAATTAAAGGGGTCATAATGGGGTTTCCATTATTTCCAAAAACCAATGACTTAAAACAAAGAACCTATTGATGTTTAAAACCTCCCTTAAAGTTACACATTTAAAAAGCTTTTTTGGGTTCAGGCTCCTGTTTCCCTTTTAACCCCCCAACGCCCCTTTGAAAGTAATTTCCCTACTTCCCGGCGTTTGGGGGGTTTAAAGCACCTGGACGTATGGATAAGTTTCCCGAGGATCGGGAAAACCCCGCGAACGCTAAAGCAGAGTTCAAAGGGGATCGGCGCGGGTCACTGTATATTTAAAAGCTGACAACCCCAGCGGCGGGCCCCCCCCACTGGTTCGCCTCCCCGGGGGGGGGCATTAACCCCTTAAAAATCCCCGACGATCGGTCCAATAACTAAAAAAGAGACGCAGGAGGAGAACCTCCTCCTTCGTCACCTGTCGCGGCAAGCAGCGCACGATCGGGCGATCCGTCGCAGCTCCTCCCTCTGACAGACAGCTCGGAAGGCAGAGAATGCCTTCCTGGGTTGTCTGTGACGTCACGATGGCCCGGGGCCAGTCCCATGTGGGCCATGTCCCCGGCATCATGACAGGACAGATGCATAGGAACCTAGATCATAAGCAAACAAGCTATGCACTGATTCCTAATGAATTAGAGACTAAAGATCTCCTCATTCAAATCCCCTATGGGTATAAGTAAAATAAAAATGTGAAAAAGTGAAAAAACAAGTAAAACACAAACACGAAAAAATAAAATAAAAATACGTACACCGCCCTCTTTCCCCTTTACAAACGGCCATCGACCCAAAAGGAAAAAAGATCAAAAATAAATAAAGTACCCATATATGGTATCGCCACGTGCGTAACGACATGCCCTTAAATTTGTCATCGTTAACTTTACCCGTATGGTGAACGCCGTAAAAAAACAATCACAGAATTAAGATTATTGTTCATCCCGCAGCACATACAAATGGAATAAAAGTGATCAAAAACTCCTAGAAACGCCAAAGTTGTACCAATCAAAACGTCAGTTCATCCCGCAAAAAAAAAAAAAGTCCTTATACAGCTCCTGTAATACGGAAAAATAAAAAATGATAGCTTCTCATAAGATATCGATGCAGAAATATTGTTTTTACCACACTAAAAACACTTTCTTTTTTTTTTTAAGTGCTTCAACATCAAAAAAAACTATATAAAATAGGGTATCGCCCAAATCCGTAGCGACCACAATAGTAAAGCTTAAATTATCACGGATACTGCACGGTGAAAGCCCTGTAAAAAAATAAAAAACACACTAGGATTGCAGTATTATCTTCACCTGGCATCCAAAAAATGGAGTTAAAAGCGATCAAAAGCCTTGTCTCCCAAAAATGATACTAATAAAAACGTTCAACCATCTCACAAAAACAAGTCCCTACACAGCTTTCCAAGCACAGAAAAATTTAAAAGTTATGCTCCACAGACTATGGCGATGCAAAAACGTATTTTCCTGGTTGAATAAAAAGTGTTTTTATAGTGTAAAAAGCAGTAAAACATAAAAAAATATCAAATTGAGTATCGGTGGAATCGATTGACCTGTCTGAGTAAAGCTACATGTCAATATACCGTACAAGTACCGCTATAAAAAATAAAAATAAAAAACACACCAAGATTGCTGTAATTTGATCAAACATCTCAGAAAACCTTAATAAAAATTGAAACATAGCAGCTATCACCCCATAATGGTACCAATGAAACTTTCAACTCATCCCACAAAAACCAAGCCCATACACATCACTGCACACAGCAAAAAAAAAAAGTTAAAGTTAAAAACGCAATTTTTTATAGACCAAATTCTACTGTGTAAAAGTAATAAAACAGAAAAAACTATATAAAAAACTATATCATTGTAAAAGTACCGACCCCCATAGTAAAAGTTAACACATCATTTAACACTCGGACGGCCGAATGCTGTAAAATTGAAACTCAAAAACAATGACCGATACAGCGTTTTTTTTTGATTCCCCCATTTTCATTGCCCAATGCTAAAAAAAAACTATGGAACACCTGTGCATCCAAAATGCACAATACAACCCCTAGTATGAGATCCCTTATCGGGTGGTTGAATCCAAAAATGGGGCGACTTCTGGAATGTTCGCCTGTTCTGCTACTATTTGGGGCTTTGTCAAATGCGACAAGGCCCCACCAAAATCACTGCGTTCCAAAAGCCAAATATCGCACCCTCCCTAATAACGCCCTGCCATTCGCCCAAACAGCAGTTTAACATCCCACATGTAGAGGTATTGCCAACTTGGAATAAATTGCTTAACAAAGTTTTAGGGTTCTTTTTTCCAGGAAACCTTGTATATAATAAAACATTTAATCTAAAATTGGCAGATTATTGAAAAAAAAATTTCTTTTAATTTCATCAGCCTCATCTAAAAAAAATTTGTGAATCACTGTGGGTCTATATACTCAATGCACGCCATGACATCATTCATTAAGGGGTGGTAGTTTCCAATATGCGGTCAATTTAGGGTGTTTTATTTAAGTTTTACCCCTTTGGGGTGTCCCCAAACCCTAAAATAGCGCCTAAATAAAATCGTATTGAAATGAGACCCCGAGTAAGCAGGTGCTCCTTCTTTCTGGGGCTTATGGTTGAGCCAAATAATGCACTGGGGCCACTATGGGTTTTCCAAAAAAACGGCAGACCGGGGGAATTGACATTAAGTTGTTTTACCTGGTATTTTTACCGTTTTCCGTGAATAATGGAAAAAATATTAAAAATCTGCAAAAAAAGGGGAAAATTTTAAATTTTTTCACCCCCATTTTGCTTTAATTTCGTGAATTCTGAAGGGGTTTATAAAATTTCCCAAAATAGTGTTGAAAAATACGTTAAGGGGGTTCTAGTTTCTCAGTGGCATCATTTTATGGGATCTAACGCGGCCCCCTAAAGCCCCCGTCAGAACGGGATTGGTCCTAAAAAAATTTTATTTAAAAAATTTTCTTGAAAATTAAAAATTTTACTAAAAAATTTTCAAGCCCTCAAAATGTCTTAAAAAAAAAAAAAAAGACATTTAAAAAATTTGCCAATTATGGACATATGGTAGATGCAGTTAAAACATTTTTGGGTGTAATTATCTTCTTGAACGCAAAAAATTTTGAACTTTAAAAAATCGCAAATTTTTAAAAATTTTCAGAAATTTTGATATTTTTCCCAAAAACAAACAAGGTTGTAGGCCCAAAAAATTTTAAACTTAAAGCCAATTGTCACGAAAAACAACTCTGAATCACATAATAGTAAAAGTGTCAAAAAAGTTATTCTCAAAAAAATTGACACATGTCGTTTTCAAAAATAGGGCGTGTCGGGAAAGGGCCCAAAACGGGCGGGGTCCTTTAAAGGGGGTTTAAGGGGATCGAAAAAAATTTAAGCTCATAATGATGCATGTTAAGTTCCCAAAGGACCGACCCCAAAAATGAATCTCTTTTTTTAAAGGTTTCTTTTCCCGCTCCCTTTCCTAATATCCCTTAAATCCCCCGGGGTTTTGAGACATTAAGGGATGGACACAAAAAGAAATCTTTTGGGCCAATTTTCCTTTTTACCAGTTTCCTCCTTTTTGAGATAGGCTGAAAAAACCCAAAGTGCCCCGCAGTAAACAATACCCAAAAAGTTTCCCTTTTAAATTTCAAGGTATTTAAAAAGATTCCCCTTTAAAGGGGTACGGCCCGGATATTTATGGCTAAAGTGGGTGAGAAATGAGAGGCAAAAAAATGGGGAAAGTGCTATTTGGGCAAAAGGAGCTAAAATAAGTAAAAAATTAAAAAAAGGGTTTACTCCCTTTTTGCCCGGGAAATGTGATTAGGAAGAAAGGCGATCTTTTCCCCCTTTTCGGGGGGGATGATACCGTAAATGAACTTTTGCAGAAGTTGGGAAAATTTGTGTGTTCTTGTAATTTGTGCATTTTAAAGCCTTTTATATTTTTATGTAAACCTTAATAAAGACCTTGTAATTTTTTATAATGTCCCGTTTTTTTTTGTCGAAAACTAAAAATTTTTGAGGGGAGACCTCACCGTCCCCTTTCATGCAAAAATTTATTTTAAAGTTTAATACCCTTTTAATTTTGGGGGAAACTTTTTGTTTGGGTTGGAGATTTTTTTTTTGCGGGGGTTTTAAATTTGCAGTTGGTGACCTGTAATTTTTTATCTAAAAAAAAAAAAAAAATCCCCAAAAAAAAATAAAAATTAAATACAAGTAAGTCTTTCAGTTGTTTTAAAAAGTTGTAAAAAATACTGTTTTAGGGTATATCATTTTAAAAGGGAAAATATTTGAGGGGGGGATCTACTTTTTGTAACCTTCTTAAAGGGGGGATTTTTACCACAAATTTATTAGTTTTAAAATGTAACCCGAAGTATAAAAGGGTCCCCAAAAAAAGTGATACAACCCCCCCTATTTTTTTTTTAAATCTTTTTCGGACAATAATGACAAGGAAAAAGTTTTATACAATATAAAGTTAAACAATCTATTGGGTTGAAAAACAATTTGGAAAAATTTTTTTTCCCCCCAAAATAACTCAAAACACACCATCAATTCCCCAAACAGCTAGCAATTTAAAAAGAAATACACCCCTAAGTGAAAATGGTAAATTTTGCCCAAATTGCTATTTTTCCTCCTTTGGTGTCATGTAACTTGTTAGTATTTCAGGGTCTCAGTTGTGAATGGACAGCAGATGTGTTGAATTTGGTGTAGCCCATCTCACACTCTCTCTTTACTGGAAATTGGAAGTTTTTACATGGCACCTCATGGCAAAGAACTGTTATGAGCATTTGAAAAAAGTTGTTGTTCTAAAATAATTTCTGGTTTTAGTAAACGATCCTGGTCCGAGAGAAAAAAGGAGGTGCGGCGCCGTGGATATGGAAGTAAGTGGGTTCTACTCCAGTTAGGAATAAGAACAATTTATTGTTTTAAAACAATGTATTACCCTACGTTTCACGCTTATACTAGCGCTTCCATCAGGGATGCACCCCTGATGAAGCGCTAGTATAGGCGCAAAAACGCGTAGGTAATACGTTTTTTTTAAAACAATTTAAATTTTTCTTATTCATAATCTGGAGTAGAGCACTTTCTCCCATATCCACGAGCGCCGCAACTTCTTTTTTGTCTCTCTGACCGTGATCGTTTCATATCTCTTCCTGCACTGGGTGTAGTTTTGTCAGTTCAGGCACAGGATCGAAGGCTGCCGTAGACCAGGGGCTACAAACCAGAGGGCTCTTAATAACAAACTTACATGAGTGTTTTTTGCCTCTACTGCAATGCACAACGTATACCCGGTGAGTGTAAAACTCCACCTGTTTTTATAATTTTCTTTCCAATAGACTTCACTATTTGTGCGCCTTTGTGTCTCTCTTTTTCTTTTTAACCCTTGCTAATCCTGGTTTAGCTATAAGAAGATTACCAACACCCTAAAACTGAGCTGCAGCATGGTGGCCAAAACCATACAGCGGTTTAACCAGAACAGCTTTACCATGGTCAACCAAAAAAGTTGAGTGCATGTGCTCAGTGCCATATCCAGAGATGAGTACTACCAGCATTGCTGCAGAGTCTTAATGAGTGGGAGGTCAGCCTTTCAGTTCCCCTTTGTACTTCAATCTGCTGCCCCTGCTCCCTCCCTGATCCCCCCCTCATTTGCGCTGGGTGTGGTGGAGCATGGAGGATGCCAGAGGGTGAAAGTAAACTCCAGTCCCTCCTGCTGTGTGAAGGTGCCAGCTGTGACTACTTACAGGCAGAGGTAGGCGCCCTAGGTGATCGCTGCCTAGGCGACCTCTGTCTACCCATCATCCCGGCCCTGGGTGTACTCACTTTTGTGAGATACTGTAAATAAAGACTATTACCAAGTACATTGCTGTTCTGATTTTGCTTCCTTTCAGAGTTAGAACAGTTTTTTTTTTCACCTGCTTGTGTACACAAGCTTCCCTAGGTTGCCAACTACTTCTCATTTCTCTAGCATCCCAGGCTGGGATGGTGTTGTTACTCCCTGCTGTATCTTATCAGCGTCACAGGAGCTTATTTATCTTTATTGCATACAAACTTTAACCCTTTAGGCCTCTGTAGATCACCAATGTAGTTGTTTCTTTGGGCATATCCTTCACTTACTGCACATGACTCTTGAACCCTGTCTTCTGCTTTTTGCCTCTCTTTTTTTGGCTTTTCTTGAGTAATCAACTGTTGCAGATAGACAGACTGGAAGTGACTCAATAAGGTCCTGGTAGGTTGTCACAGGTATCTGAAGCCATGCTTCCTGCATTCCACAGCTGCTGGAGGGGTCATCGAGCCAACACCACCATCCAGGAGCTCAATTGGGTCCAAGACTGGGGAATTATGAGACCAGGGTAGTAATTGGAAGTATTGGTCATGATCTTTAACCAATGTTGCACATTTCGAGCCATGTGACAAGTTTTATTGTCTTACTAGAAGATCCCATCTTCCCTAAGGAAGACAATCAGCATGTATGGGTGTATATGATCTGCAAGGACAGATTCCTACCCAAATTGTTCATGGTTGAGTAGGCCAGAGAATGCCCCCAAAACATTCCCTGGACCATTATGCTGCCACCATCAGCTTCTTTTCTTCCACCAGTGGCTGCCAAGTGTTTGTTCTTTGATGTTTCTTGCCTGACATGCCAATGTCTATCCATCTGATAAAAAGCAGGAAATGTAACTCATCTGAGAAGACAATCTTTTTCCAATCAGTGGAGATCCAGTTCTAATACCACAATGAAAATGAAAGCTTCTTCTGCCAATGTAACTTGGTTAGCAGAGGTGCAGTGACATCCGTCTGCTCCGGGGCCCCATTGTAACGGTCAGGAGCTCATTTGGAGTCTTAGGTTGCAACTACTAGGTTACCTACTTGTAGAAGCGTGGTCAGCAGAGCCAGAAGTCGGTACACGTGCGGGCGGTTTCGGTACTTGAGGAGCAGGCAGGAATCGTAGTCAGGAAGAAAGCCAAAGGTCGGTGCACAATCCGGGCAGCGTCAGTTTAGGGAGCAGGCAGGAATCGTAGTCAGGAAGAAAGCCAAAGGTTGATGCACAATAGAGTCAGAACACAACACAAACAGAACACCAGCTAGATTACCGGCGGAGCACAATAAATCTCTCAAGGAGGAAGTGCAAGGCTGGGTTTAAATAGGAAGTCAAATTAGACATGGGTGGAGCAAACAGGGAATCAAGGAAAAAAAACTAAGGGAACAGGAACTAGGTAAAGTTCAGAAATAGGAGCTGTCCAGAGAGCAAATAGCTCATGAGAAGAGCCGTCGCCTGGATGCACGAGTCTGGAGTTCAATTCCCGACAGTTAGTCCCCCCTTTCAGGATGGCCTCTGGTTAAAGGGGTTTCCATGAATTTTTCTGGTCCAAATAGCCCTTCCATTGTACAAGATATTGCAATCAACCTCTGAAATTCTAGAGTCCAAAATTTTCTCAACAAATACTTCATTGCCCTTTTGGGATTTTTACTGGTGCAGGAGGTGGCTGAATTTTTCCGGAAAGGGTTTTCGTTAAATGACTTGAGCAATAAACACGTGAAAAACTGGGGTGGATTTAATAAGTGGTTAAAGGAAGTTTAAAAAGGGTAAGGAACTTCGTTAATTTTGTGCCAAAATCTTGAAGGGAACCATAGATTTCTGACCCAACTTTGGAGATGGAACATGTATTTTCAGATTTTTAGTAGATAGCCAAACCTTATCACCAACTTTAAAAGTTGGGGGAACTTTGCGTGTTTATCCGCTGATTTTTTATATCTTTCCTGAGCTTCTTGTAGCATCTCTATTAGCTTTTTCTGTGTTTCTTTCATTGATTAGTCTGTGGGTAAGGGCAGGAATAGGCGTATTTAAAATGGTAAATTAGGAATCAATATTGGGTTGTACACCAAAATTAACAAAAAAACGGGCTTTGTGATGTAGAATCATGTTTGGAGTTGTTGTAGGCAAATTCTGCTGTTGGTAAATAGTCCACCCAGTCATCTTGAATGTAGGAAATAAAACAGTGGAGATACTGTTCCAGAGTTTGGTTAGTCCTATCCGTCTGGCCATTGGACTGGGGATGAAAGGCAGTAGAGAGATTAACAGTGACTCCTAAGGCTGTACAGAAGTTTTTCCAAAATCGTGATGTGAATTGAACACGTCTGTCTGAAACTACATTGTCTGGAATTCCGTGCAGCCTAAATATTTCCTTAAACCATTAATTTACGTTTGTTCAGCAGTAGGAATTCCTCTAGTTGGTTACAAAATGGGCCATTTTTGTAAGATGATCCACAACAACAAGGATGGTAGTCATTTCCTTAGATGGGGAAGATCCAAAATTAAAATCCATAAAAAATTGGGGGGGGGGGGATCCCCAGGGTCTGGATGGAACTGGAACGGTTCAAGAAGACCTAGGGGAAAGAGGATCATGGTACCTTGTTTCGTGCACATGTTAAGCCAAGAGGAAACATATTTTTTAACACTTTCTTACAATTAGGCCACCAAAATGAACAAAGCACTAGTTCATAAGCTTTCATGACTCCGGATGACCTGCGATTTTTAGAATCATGGACTAGTTTGGGGACTTCAAGTTGAACGGAATTCAGGTAATTTAATCTGTGTTCCTGCCTCCAAAACCCTTTTTTTATAAGAGAGATTCACATCTTTAGAAGGACGGTTAAGAAAAGGTTTGTTCTGGTATCCATCTCGAGCCTTGCTGAAAGTTTTTTCAAAGTGAAGTATTCCTACAAAATTTTTTGGAAGATAAAATAGTTGACTCCGTTTTAGACCTCTCCTGTGGATCAGCAAGAATCCTGGACAAAGCATTAGCCTTGCCATTTCTTGAACCTGGTCGATAAGAAATAATGACATTGACTATAGAAAAAAATAAGGTGCACTGTGCTTGTCTTGCCGATAATCTCTTAGCTGTACAGATGAACTCTAGATTTTTGTGGTCCATAAGTACAGTTATGGGATGATTGGCTCCTTCCAAAAGATGTCTCCATTCAGAGAAGGCAACTTTAATGGCAAACCCAGTTCTTTATTTCCAATTGTCATATTTTCTTTCTGCAGATGATATGAATATGTGAAAGAAATGCACATGGATGAAGTTGCATTTTTTTCCCGACTCGTTGAGACAGGAAAAGCTCCTACAGCAGAGTCTAGGCATCAACTTCAACAATAAAAGGGTAACTCAGGATTTAGAGGACCAGTATAGGTGCAGAAGTAAAATAAGTCTTTAATTTGTCAAAAGCTATTTGTGCTTCTGGAGACCATGAAAATACCTTGGTTTTCTTTGTAAGAGTAGTAATTGGCAAAATGATCTTGGAGAAGTCTTTTATGAATCTCCTGTAGAAATTTGCAAACCCTATAAATCATTGAATATCCTTCAAGTTTCTTGGAGTGGGCCATTCCACCACAGCTTTGATTTTACAGGGCCATACTTTGTCCTTCTGGGGAGATGATATAATCTAAAAAAATTGAATTTTGGTTTGTTCAAATTCACATTTTTTCCAGTTTTATATAAAGAATATTATTCTGTAGTCGTTCCAGAACTAATTGAACATGTCTGCTTTTTCCTCCAAGGATGTCTGAAAAAAATAAGAATGTCAACAAGGTACACAACCACAAATTGGTTTTAAAAAAAAAGTCTCAAAAAACATTTATTAATGAAATGCTGGAAAGTTGCAGGAGCATTACAAAGGCCGAATGACATAACTAGGTATTCAAAATGTCCATATCTGGTTCTAAAGGCAGTCTTCAACTCATCTCCTGGACGAATGCATATGAGATTGTAGGCCCCTCTTAAATCCAGTTTGGTAAATATCTTGGCAGAGCGGAGTTTTTCCAGCAACTCAGAAATTAAGGGAAGAGGATATCGATTTTTAATAGTAATGTTATTTAGTTCTCTGTAGTCGATACATGGTCGCAGGGTTGAGTCTTTTATTTCAACAAAGAACAAGGGTGCCCCAGCTGGGGATGAGAAAGGTCGAATGAAGCCGTTCTTTAAATTTTCATCTAAATATTCCCTGAGTTTCTTTTAATTCGGTCCAGAGAGGTGTAAATGCGCCCAAAAGGAATGATGGCCTCCAGGAAGCAACTCAATGGGACAGTCGTAAGGAAAGATTGGGGGGTAATTGATCAGCTTTTTTCTTGCTACAGACGTCGCTGAACTGTTGGTACTGAGATGGCAAATTATCTAAGTCTGCTGAGAAATCTGGAAACTTGGGATTTCTTTTTGGACAGATAACTTTGGATGACAATTTTCCCTACAGAACTCGGAAGGAAAGGTAACAGTCCTTGAAATTTCCCCGTTGATAGAAGGATTAGGGAAAAGCAAACCATGAATTCCTAAAATCACCCGGGAACTTGGGAGAAAGAAATGAGATGAAACTGATAGTTTCATGATATTTGGTTCAATACAGAAACCAAGTTCAAATTTGTCTCATGAGTTACAGGCCCAGAAGATAAAGATGAAACCATCAAAAAGTTTTCATATCAATTGGCGTGGATTTGTTCTGCTCGCAATGTTATTGTCAAGTGGCAAATCGTAAATCCATAAAATTTCCTCCTGCACCAGAATCCAACATGGCTGAACATTGCATTTTATGGCCCCCAAGTATGACTTGTATAGGGATAACGAAATGAGAGGATGGTAAATAATCTTTGTCTACAGCCACAGATGAGATGGGCCCGCACAACAGAAAACTGGCAGTTGAGAAAGGTCAAGATTGCTCTCGTCTTGACACACGTGCAGGCTATAGACCTCTGAATCTTGTTGGGACAGTTTTTTGGCATAATGTCTAGAGCCCCCACAGTAAGGCACAATTTTCTGTACGGCGCCTCTCCTTTTCTGCTGCAGTAAGGGTTTCGGATAACGTCAATCTGCATAGGTTCAGGTGCAGTTTCAGTTCCTTGCTGGGTGTTCAAAGATGATTGACTGAAGGAGTAGGAAGGACTTTTTCCAAACATCCGCAGTCTTTCCTTTCTACATTCAGTAAGTCTCTGATCGATTCTGATGCACAGCTGAACAAAATCCTCAAAATTATCAGGGGTCTCAACTCTGGCAAGCTCATCCTTCACCAGTTCTGATAATCCTCGTCGAAATTGACTCCTCTGGGCTGCTGGATTCCATGTGGTGTCAGCTACCCAGCGACGAAATTCTGCTGTGTATTCAGCAACTGAGCGCCGCCCTTGCCGCAGATTATGTAATTTTGCCTCGGCTGTGGCACAATGATTTGGGTCATCAAACACTTGATTCATAGCAGTGATAAAGTCATCTAAGTCATTAAGAAGGTCACAGTTCTTTTCCACATAAGGCGAGGCCCATGCAAGAGCTTCATCCGTCAGAAGATTGATTATAAACCGCACTCTTTTTCTATCACTGGTGAATGGAGCAGGTTGCATCTGGAAATAAATACGACATTGATTCAAGAATCCTCGGTAATGGTGACGATCCCCATTAAATTTTGAGGGCAGAGGCATGCGGGTATTAGAATCTGAGCCGGTGTTACGTATATCCAGAAGTTGCCTTTGAAGCTCAATTAGTTCCTTCTGTTGGTCCAGCACCAGGTTTTGCAATTTAGAAAACTTTTCTTGATAAGAGTCAAAAATTCTTGAAGCTCAGCCATTGTTTGCCTCAAGGTGTTTACAACAGACTCCATGTTGGGAGAGATTATTCTGTAACGGTCAGGAGCTGGTTTGGAGTCTTAGGTTGCAACTAATAGGTTACCTACTTGCAGAAGCGTGGTCAGCAGAGTCAGAAGTCGGTACACGTGCGGGCGGTTTCGGTACTTGAAGAGCAGGCAGGAATCGTAGCCAGGAAGAAAGCCAAAGGTTGGTGCACAATCCGGGCCGCATCAGTTTAGGGAGCAGGCAGGAATCAAAGTCATGAAGAAAGCCAAAAGGTCGATGCAAAAATAGAGTCAGAACACAACAGTAGAACAGAACACCGGCTAGATTACCGGCGGAGCACAATAATCTCTCAAGGAGGAAGTGCAAGGCTGGGTTTAATTAGGAAGTCCAATTAGACATGGGTGGAGCAAACAGGGAATCAAGGACCAAAACTAAGGGAACAGGGAACTAGGTAAAGTTCAGCAGCGGAGCTGTCCAAATAGCTCAGTGAGAAGAGCTGTCACCTGGGATGCAAGAGTCTGGGAGTTCAATTCCTGACACCCATACACAGTAGGGTTAGCAGAGGTGCAGTGACATCCATTTGCTCCAGGGCCCCATATACAGTATGGTTAGCAGAGGTGCAGTGACATCTGTCTTCTCTAGAGCCCCATACACAGTAGGGTTAGCAGAGGTGCAGTGACATCCGTCTGCACCGGGGCCCATACACAGTGGGTTAGCAGAGGTGCAGTGACATCCGTCTGCTCCGGGCCCATACACAGTAGGGTTAGCAGAGGTGGAGTGCACCATGCCCAGGGTCCCATACCATAGGTTAGCTGAGATGGATGACACCATCTGTTTCTGGAGCCCAACCAGTAAGGTTAGCAGAGGTGCAGTGATACCCCTCTGCTTCGGGGCCCATACAAAAAGGGTTTAGCAAGGTGCAGTGACATCCGTCTGCTCCACAGCCCCATACACAGTAGGGTTAGCAGAGGTACAGTGACATCCATCTGTTCTGGAGCCCCGTACACAGTAGGGTTAGCAGAGGTGCAGTGACATCCGTCTGTTCTGGAGCCCCATACACAGTAGGGTGAGGAGTGGTGCAGGGACATCCAACTGATCCACAGCCCCATACACAGTAGGGTTAGCAGAGGTACAGTGACATCAGTCTGCTCAGGAGCCCCGTACAAAATAGGGTTAGCAAAGGTGCATTACATCCGTCTGTTCTGGAGCCCCATACACCGTAGGATTAGCAGAGGTGCAGTGATAGTCCGCTGCGCCGGGGCCCATACACAGTAAGGTTAGCAGAGGTGCAGTGACATCCGTCTGCTCCACAGCCCCATACACAGTAGGTTAGAAAGAGGACAGTGACATCTGTCTGCTCGGGAAAGCCCGTACACAGTAGGGTTCGCAAAGGTGCAGTGACATCCATCTGTTCTGGAGCCCCATACACAGTAGGGTTAGCAGAGGTGCAGTGATATTCCTCTGCTCCGGGGCCCAAACACAGTAAGGGTAGCAGAGGTGCAGTGACATCCGTCTGCTCCACAGCCCCAACACAGAAAGGGTTTAGCAGAGGTGCAGTGACATCCGTCTGCTCCACAAGCCCCATACACAGTAGGGTTAGCAGAGGTACAGTGACATCCATCTGCTTGGAGCCCGTACACAGTAGGGTTAGCAGAGGTGCAGTGACATCCGTCTGTTCGGAGCCCCATACACAGTAGGTTAGCAGAGGTGCAGTGACATCCGTCCTGTTCTGGAAGCCCCTACACAGAGGGTTTACAGAGGTGCAGGGGACATCCATCTGCTCCACAGCCTCAACACAGTAGGGTTGCAAAGGGCAGTGACATCCGCTGCTCCCACCCCAACACATAAGGTTAGCAGAGGTACAGTGACATTTGTCTGCTCCAGTGCCCCATAAGCAGTAGGGTTTGCTGCACTACTGTTATGGACACACATCTAGTCATGGGTAATTTTGGCAGTAAACTGTTCCACTGTAGCAGTAAACTGTTCCTCCCTTTTTCACCTTCATAGCCAACATTCACCTCTCATATCAGTGGCACGTGGAGCTCTGCAATTTCCACATTGCTTATTAACAATGGCACCATTTGTCCATTCACCATACACTTTCACCACAACAGCACACAAACAGTTCACATACTGCACAGTTTCAGAAATACTGCCACATTTGACTTGAAAACCAATAATCATCAATAGTCAAAACTCTGATAAATTGCCCTATTGACCCATGACACCAACGAGATATGTGTGTAGAGAGTCTACTACACACCTTGTATACCCACCAAGCCAGCTCTCAACATGTGATTGCCTTTATGAGCTTCTCTTTAAAGGGAAAAAAAATAAAATTAAATTGCAATGTAAGATAAGAGATCACATCTGAGATTAGTTATAGCAGGTTTGAGGGAAAACATGAGGAGACATCATAAATGAAAGTGGAGAGGGCAGGACTGTTTAAAAAATATCAAGCTAATTCCTATAAGATCTGCTGTTTTTTATTAATTAACAAAATACAACATGAATGAACAAAAGAGAATTCAAAATCAAATCAGTATTTGGTATGATCGCCCTTTGCCCAGTCTTCTTGGAAATTGTACACAGTTGTGAAGGAACTCGGCAGGGAGGTCGTTCCAAACATCTTGGAAAACTATGCCCAGATCTTCTGTGAATGTAGCTGCTTAGATCCTTCTCCCTTTTCATGTCATCCTAGAAAGACTGGATGATGATAAAATCAAGACTCTGTGGGATTAGTACAACCCCAACTGTGAGGAAGGGACATGACAATTAATTGATCACATAAGGTCCTTTGGGTGCTGTCACACGACGTGTATTTGGTGCGTTTTTGACACGTTTGATGCATTTTTCGGATGCGTTTTTTGTGTAGAAAGGTATAATGATTAATGCTGTACATCTCTGCACAAAAAACGCATCAGAAAAACGGATCAAAAACGCATCAAAAAATGCTTTCACACAGCGCAGTTTTGGTGCAGTTTTAACTGCGTTCCAATTAAACTGCCTTTATTACCAACAAAATCCACAATTATCAGTATAAATCCTAGGACCAGATAAAAATATATATTTTATTAGTATCTTTAAAAATATAGAAAAAAGCTAAATCTATAACAAACCCTATACTTAACCCCTACCAAAACTATATCTACTTATACAAAAGTGGGATTGTAACGAATGCTGGTAGTGGATCCGCTGGACCACCGCAAGCGATGGTGTAAGCCGGCCCAGGGGGCGGCCTCTAAGTAGAACCCGGTTTTCACCAGAGCCCGCCGCAAAGCTGGATGGACTTGCTTGGCGGGAGAACTACCAGGTCGCCCCACTGGCGTGACTTGCTTGCGGTGGCAGCCAAGGCAGTGCGTAGTACAGAATCGTGAGACGTAGGCGAAGTCGGGGACAGGCAAGAGGTCAAGGCAGGCGGCAACGGTTCGTGGTCAAGACACAGGAGCGAAAAAGGTTCGGTACACGGAAGTCAGGCAATGAGGCAGAAGAAGCTTTCTCTAAAGGCAGTACGGCACTAAAGATCCGGCAAAGGTGACCCGGAAGGAAGGAGGTTAAATAGGGTCACCTGCAGCCAATAATGGGCGTACTGGCCCTTTAAATCCCCGAGAGCCGGCGCGCGCGCGCCTAAGGCGCGGGCAATGCGCACACCGGCCGGCCAGGAGGACGGAGGACGCGGGAGCGCGGAGAGGAAGGGGGAAGCCGGGACCCGACCCGCGGGACCGGCAGGGGCCGCCGGAACCCGACGGGTGGCAGCACTCGTGACAGTACCCCCCCCTAGGCCTCCTCCTCTTTCTGGTTCGGAGGAACCTCAATACGAGACCGCGGTCCAGGATGTTTTCCTCAGGTTCCCATGATCTCTCCTCCGGACCGAATCCCTCCCAATCAACCAAGAATTGCCGTTTACCCCAAAACCGATTTCCAAACCCAAAGTTTCTTTTTGACCGAAAAATATGTTGGGGGCTACAGACTCAGGAGGGAGGGAAAACTTTTCGGGGAGAACATTCAAACACGAGGGGCTTCGGAGGGTTTACGTAAAAGGGGGAATTAAAGGGGCCCCGCAGGGTGGGTGGGGGGCGGGAGCTTATACGCTACTGGATTAAAAAGGCCCTCAAGTTTTTAAAAGGGGCCCCCGGGAAAAGCGCGGCCCAAGCTTTAGCTGGGGTTTTTTCAACCGACAAAATTTGGGGGGCCCGCCAGCTTTGTTCCAGGGGAAAAGGGTTTGGGAAAGGTTGGTTTCCCCTTTTTCTGTCCGCCTGGCCTTCATACGGGCACAGCACGCTGCGGGGGACGACGGGGTCTGCTCCAGATCCCAAGATAATCGGGGACCAAGGAAGCTACAGGGGGAACCTCGGGGGGAGGAGGGCAGAGGGAGGGGGAGGGGGGGGGATGCCGACCGTATACAATAAAAAAGGGAGCGACCCGAACCCCCTAAAATCCAGTGATTTTTTAATGAAAATTGGGCCCAGGGTAGGAGGGTCAGCCCAAATTTATCCGGGCGGGGCAGAAACAAATGCCCGAAAGTAGCTGCCGGGAATCTGATTGCCCCTCTCTATTGGCCGTTAGTTTGCGGAGGGTATGAGGGAAATTTAAACTTAAACCCTGAAATTCGGGAGCAAAGTGGGGCCCCAGAATTTGGGGAAAATTAAAAAGAAACCCCAACGATAAAGAAACGATGTGCGGGGCCCCAACCGGCTTTTGGGGGAAGATTTTGACTAAAGAACGGGAGGCAAAACGTGGTGCGGGGGGAAACCCGGGGGCCCAGTGGGACGAAGGCGACATTTTAAAAAAACCCCAAAAACCCCCCTTTTAAAATTGACCCAATCACGGTGTTCCCCCAAGAAGGAAAGGGGTCGGTGATGAAATCCATCGCCACAGGGGGCCATGGAAACGGTGCTTGGCGGGGTCGCACAGCCCGGGGGGACCGTGGCAGGGCACTTTTTTTCCGGGCAAAAGTAGAAACAGGCATCCACGAAGTTTAGAAATCTTTAGCCAGCCCTCCCCCAGAAAAACCCGGAGAGATAAATTGGGAAGATCTAGGGGCCCCCCGGATGCCCTTTGCCATCAAAGGCAGTGCCCCCCATTTCAGGATTCTCTTGCGCACGATGGCCGAACGTGGGTTTCTTCCCAGGAGGTGTCTGCCAAGGAAAACAGGTGTGCTGGGATCAGGCTTTCCGGAGGTATAAGGGTGTTGGGCTGCGGCCCCTCTCCAGTGACTCAAAATGCGCGAGGGGAGAGCTTTCTGCCTGTTTGTTTTTTGGGCTGCGGGCAAAAGGGAAACCCGGGGAAGTAAAATTAAAAAAAAAAAAGAGACCCCCGTGCTTGCCGGGGAAGGGGAAAACCCGCGGGGGCCGGGACTGGAAAACTGAAGATTTTTGTAAACCCGGGTATATACCTCAAAAGGATGACGACCCTCCCCCAGAAGATCCCGCCACTCTTCCAGGCCCTCTTAAATACGAGAAAATTCTCGGTCCCCAATAGCTTTATTTCCCTTCCCCCGACGAGAAGGTCTTGGGAGAAAAGCCGCAGGTGATGGTTCCCCCTTTGGGGCCCCTTTTGAGTAAGGTTTAGCCCCGGGCCCCCCACGGAAGAGGCATCCACCTCCAGAGAAAAAAAAGGCTTCCCCAATTTTTCGGGGCGTGAAAAAAAATAGGGGGCGGAAGCAAAGGCGGGGCTTAAAAATTCCGAGAAGGCTCTTTGGGCCCGCTGGGGGCCAACATTTGGGATTACCCTTTTTTTTCCTTTGGTGAGGGCCAAAATTTGGACCCACCAGAGTAGAGAATTGGGATAAAAACTGCCGTTTTAATTTAATTTGCAAACCCCAAAAAAACGTTGAAAGGTTTCGAAGCCCAACGGGCCGTGGCCTTTGGGGCCGGGGAACAGACACCCTTAGGGGGTTTCCCTTTTGCGGCCTCGGCCCGGAGACGATGAAACCCGGGGAAAAAGGCAGACTGGGTTTGGGGGGAACATGCACTTTTTAAATTTTTGGCGTCCGGGCCGGGTTTTGGCGAAGGGGGTTGGGCGGGCCCTAGGCGCCCCCGTGATAGATGGGTCCGGGGGCCCAGGGGGGGAAAACCGGATGTGGTTCCAGGTACACGAGGGACACACTGTGGGCGGTCCCTAAAAGATTTTGGGTTTACGAACTCCTAAAAAACCCGGGGGCATTGCACAGACCGAAGGGCTTTATTTAGATACTCAAAATGGCCGTCGGGGTATTTAACGCAGTTTTTCCACTCATCTCCCTCACGGATCCCCCATGAGATTGTATGCCCCGCGCAGGGGCCAAATTTTGGGGGAAAAAACCTTTGGGGCTCCCTGGGAGACCGGGCAAAGAGTTTTCCCTAATTAGTGGCCAAAAAGGGGGACCGTTTTTTTACGGTAATTGGTTTTAGGCCCCGGTAGTCGATGCCAAGGGCGGGGAAGAACCGTCCTTCTTCTGTAAAGAAAAACCGGTTTCCCGGCGGGTGTGGGGGACTTGGTATAAAAAACCCCTTTTTTAGGGTTTTCACGGGGTATAGTCCCCCCTGGCCTTAGTTCCCCGGGTTTGGGCAAAAGGGGAGACTCCCACCCCGAGGGGACTGGTCCCCGGAAGGAGGTCAATGGGACAGGCCCTTTGGGGCGAAAGAGGGGGGAAGGGATTTGGCCCCTTTTTTCCCAAAAAAAAGTCCCGGCCCCCCCCCCCAACCCCCCCCCGGGGTTTTGCGGGAAGACTTGGCAGGGACCTTTAAGGGTGATGAGGTAGAATGGCACGGACTGGGGGCGGAACTGAGAGACGCGATTTGGCAGTCGGAGCCCCCGCGTAGGAAAACCCCCCCGGTTTTTCCCGTCGAGGGTCGGGGGGATGGAGCTCCCGCCAAGGAAGACCCAAGAGGGTCGCTGAGGGGCGACCCAGGGAGCGTTTTGAAGGTGATCTTCTCCTTGTGTAAAGGGCCCCCCGCGGAGGGGCAATGGGGTTGGTCCCCGTACCGAATTTGGGCCCCACTAAGGAAACTCGCCACTCAGGAGGATATCCCAGGGGCTTCTCCCGGTGGGTCCGGGAAAGGCGATATGGGACACCAGGGGGCGTAAATAAATTTTCCCGGCGGGATCCAGAGTCTAGAAAAATGGGGTAAACCCAAAAGCAGTCGGCACCAGACAAGACCTTAACCTCCCTAGTAAGGAAGTGGGGTGGGTTGGGTTTACCAAACCAGGGACGCCTCTCCGACATAGCCTAGGTGCCCGGGGGTTTTCCCTCCGCTTTAGGGGGAAAACGGGCAACCATTGCGAAATGATCCGGGCTGGGACAGTTAAAAGGGACAATTTTTTTTTGCCCACGGCGGGGCGCTTCCCGTTTGGACAGATGTCCCGATCCCCCCTGCATGGGGTTTTTTTAAATGGATGGGGAAACGGAAGCGGGAGCGTGGCTTTGGAAAACCGGGGCCAGGCGAGGCAAACGGCGTGGTCGGGCGAGATCACTTTTTCCCGGCGTAGTTTCCCCTTGCCCCTCGGGGAAGCGAACATCGATCCAGGGTAGGGGGGCCCGTTTGCTTTGAGAGGACGGGGGTCTCTCTGGCCCCCTAGGGGTCCTTAAAAATCTGCCGGACAGGGGGCCCTTTTTTAAAAATGGGACATAGAGCGGTCGTTTTCCCCGGTCAGCTCCCACGCCAGGGTCCCAAAAAAGAAATGCGTAGTTTGCCGACAGAGGATTTAACCCCCGGCGAAGATTCAGTAGGCGGGGCTCTGCCGAGGAAGCCCGTGGCCCGGCCCCTTCAAAGACACTGGGAACTCTGAGAGGAAAGCCTGAAGGGCCCTCGTCACCGGATTTTTGGCCCCCCCGGGGCCCCGAAGGGGGGGGCCCCCAAACTAAGCCTTCCCGGACACAAAATGACCACCCAAAAGGGCCCCCTTAGAAAATTTTTTTGGGGGAAATTTACCAGCCATCAACTCAACGGGGCATCGGGGCACTGGGGAATAAAACCCCTGACAGTTTGGGAGTCCCCCTTTAAACTTTGTTGGGGAGTGGTAACCGCAGCCTAGAAGCCCGGGGACTGGCGGAGGTGTGCCCCAGGAGGAAGGGAGTCCCGGGGGCTGTTGGTTTTGCCAGGGGCTGCGCGCATGGCGGGCAACTGGTTCAGGGGTTTTCCTTTGGGGTTTTTTGCGCTAGTTTGGGTTTTGATGTTTGGCCCCTATCGCCGTGAGATCCGGTTCACCGGGCCGAGGTACCTTTGGGGGGATCCATGGGCCCGGGCTTACTGTAACGAATGTGGTATTTGGGTCCCCTGGGCCACCGCAAGGGGGATGGGGTTTTTGCCGTACCCGGGGCCCGGAAAACTAAGTTAGAACCCCCGGGTTTTTACCAAAGCCCCCCCGCAAAGCGGGTGGACTTTTCTGCGGCCCGGAAAAACACCCAGGGCGCCCCCCGGGGGTGGGCTTGCTTGCGGGGCAGGGGGCCCGGGGAGTGTTTTACGAATCGGAACTAAAGGGAAAGTCGGGGGCAGGCAAGAGGGCAAGGCAGGCCGGGAACGGTTCGTATCAAAAACACAGGAGCGAAAAAAAGGGTTTGGGAAAAAGGAATAGGCAATTTAGGCAGAAGAAACTTTCTTAAAAGGCCCGTACGGCATTTTTGATCCCCGGGAAAGGTGGACCCGGAAGGGAAAAAAAGGGGGTTAAATAGGGTCACCTCAGCCCTTTAACCCAAAAATGGGTTTTACTGGGCCCCTTTAAAAACCCCCCCGGGGCCGGCGCCCGCAAAGCCAAGGCGCGGGCATGCGCACACCCCCGGCCAGGAGGATGGGGGGGGGCATGGGGGTGGCGGGAGGGGGGGAAGCCGGGACCCCCACCCGCGGGACCGGCAGGGGGGCCCCCGGGAAACCCCACGGGGGGCCCGGGACGAGTTTCCGCCCGCAGCCCCGGGCGAGGGGCTGCGGGAAACCCCTCGTGACAGGGATAAATCCCCCAATAAAGGGGCCCCCCCCAGGAACCTAAAATATCAATCCCAATAAACCCCCAACAGAAAAAAACCCACCCAAAAGTGCCCTACAAATAGATACCACAAAAAAAAATACACAACACGGGTTTTCCCAAAAAAGATAAATACACTTAAAAAAAATACACAATACAAAAACAATTTAAAAAACCCAAAAAACAAACCCAAACCAAAAAATCAAAAAAACCAACGCGTTTCACCTCCCGTAAAAAGGGAAAAGGCTCATCAGGGAACAAATAAGAGCAATAGGGGGAAAAAAAAATTCATAAAAGGGAAAAGACACTTAAAACAGGGAAAATAATGGCTTACGTTCCTTGATAGGTAAACCAATTATCAGTGTTCATTCTTAGGGTCCAGAAAGAATCCCATGTCACTAATATCCTGGAACAGGGTCAATGATTCCTGATAGACGATAGGGACTAGGGTATAAGTGGGTTTATTTATATAAAAGTTTAAAAAAGGATAAAAAAGGGGCAGAGAAAAAAACCAACTTTTTTTTTTTTTTATCTTTATTATCATTCTTTCATTTTTCTAAAAATGTTTGAAAAGTGATAATTAATTAAGTTTTGCATCCACAAGGGCTTCACACACAGTCTTGATTCCTTACTTGAAAAACTTTCCCGAAAAATTTTTGAAATGAAAAAGCTTGCCGGTAATAAAGGCGCTGTGTGAAAGCACTCTAATGCTGGGGCTGCAATCAGCTGTGGGAAATCTGCAGTCAGTGTGGAAAATTTGAGCACTAAACCCGTGCCATTCACATCAATGCTTTTTATTTTTTGCAGGGTGGTCAGGTTCTGCAGGGGGAAGGGGCCGTTCCCGGGGTGGAAAATACCCGCGGTATTTTTCCGTTTTGGGGGTGTCCCCAAAGGGGGGGGGAGGGGGGGGGGGGGGGTTTTCTCCGTGATGAGCGGAAATAGCCCTCCCCCTCCCATAGACATGCCATATTCCGTCCAAAACCGGAAAGAAGATGGTGCATGTTCTTTTTTTCCCCCGGGCCCCCCGGCGACAAAAACCGCCGGGGGAAAACCCGTGCAGTGGGGACGCGCATGGGTTTTCCCATAGAGCACCATTGTGCTCATTTTCCCCCGGTTTTTCAGGCGGTCTAAAAAAACCGAAAACCCGGGCTAAAAAAAACCGGCGGAAAACCCGTGCAGTGGGGACATGGCCTAAGAGATACTAGGCCAGATTTATCAACACTGTCTAACTCTTTAAAAGTATATTTAGACTAGATAGTCTTAAAATGTTCAACGTGTTCTGTGTTACTAAATTATGCGATTAAAACATTTAAAGCAAAAGTTTACACCTTCAATTAGGTGGCTTGTTTACCAAAATTGTTTTTTTGTTGCAATTCCATCCCCCCTTTGGTCGACTGGATATAGAAGGACTAGAAACTTCAAAGCACAACTAATGGAGTGAAGCACATTTGCCAGTATTTTTGGAGCAAATTGTGCCAGAATTTTGCGTAATAATGTGATTATTTTTGAACCCCCACCACCTTGACTGGGGAACAAAGCCCTGAACATGGGACACCCCCCACCCCCCATTTAAAGTTAAAGGAATGTTCATCAAAAAAGACTAAATTTTTTAAGTCCTTTTTTTGTTAAACACATTTTTTAGGAATTTTTTTGTTTTTTTTTTATTTTTCATATCACTTTTAAAATTTTTAAAAATTCTTTAAAATCCTGTAGTTTTCACTTTGGCCACAAGGCCCTTTTTTCACCTTTAACAGCAATCAAAGAGATGTTTTAGTTTGCTTCATGCACAAAGGAGCCTTTTAAGACTGCTAGTCCCTTGACTTTATAGGAGGTTTTCTAGTATGCTTGAGACCCGGGGAAAAAGTCCTGTGCAGGGGGGTTGAAAGGTGAACTGTGACTTCTACTCTAGTGATTGGTGGATCCGTGTTATTATTCACATGGGGTTTATTTTTAGTTTTACCCTCTTTGTGCTGAAATGAGCAGCAATGAGAATCTTTCTTACAGAACAAGGTCGACTATTTTAGGCTTTGTGGCCAAAATGAAAACTTTTAGGATTTAAAATTTTAAAAAATATTGAATTGATAGGAAAATTTTTAAAAAAATATTAACAAAAACATTTAAAAAAATGTGTTTTAAAATAAAATGAGTTCAACATAAAATCATTTTTGATGACCATTACCTTTAAAATTATTTTCTAAATACACAATTTCTTACTTTTTAAATTTTTAAATATTTTTTCTCATAATAACTTTAATCAACACAACTTTTGCCCTTGACAATAATTTTATAGCTGTAGAGGTTTTAGCTAGGATTTTTTTAAGAACAATTTTCATCTCGGAAAGATGCGTGTTGCCTTTACTATTACAGTAGACATTTAAATTAATCCCCCCCAAAAAGGTTTTTGGGTTGGGAAATTACTGGACAGATACAA
>JAODAL010039634.1:0-37795 GCA_025379985.1 Phyllomedusa bahiana
GTTTGTTTATCCATTTAGTCGAAGCTAATAGAAATATCAAGTCTTTTTTGTTTTTTTCCTTTAGACTTTTTTTTTTTTTCTGTAGTGTTTCGCAGCATATTACAGATTAAACATGAAATACACCAGAGACTCACCCTGAGACCCGCTCTGGATACCAACGCAATGTACTCACATGAAAGAATTTCGAAAGAGAAATCTGGGCATTGAGATACGTGTGTAAAGAATGATGCAGTCGGCGCGCCGCGTTGTGCTCTATGAATATTTTAGAATTCCATCAATTTATCGTGATCGCGTCTTCTAAATTCTTCCTGGGACAAATGTGAGTAGCAAAGCAAAGTGGAAGGCCCTTTAACCCCTTAACGACCACCCACCGACTTTTGGCATCAGATTTTAGGTCTGCGGCGCGGCCAAAAGACGTCACTACAGACGGAGGGGGTTTGTGGCACCCAGATGTAGTCAATATCTCCCTGCCTGGAGCAGTCTCTCAAGCAGCAGGGACCGGAGGAAGCCTCTGATCCCTGCTGTTTAGCCTTTTGATTGTTGCAGCCCATGACCACAGCATAAACAAAGGGGGTACCCCTGCTCCATGGGGTCACCGAGACTCCAAGTGCCTAATAGCGTCTGGGGAATATCTATACAGTCAGCCCTGGCGACCGAGAGTAGCCCTAGAACTTTCTGTATAATAAATCTGCTGTCAGGGCACAGTGGGTGCTGCCCTGACTGTAGCCTGTGTGATACTTACGTAGTTACATGGTTAGTAGAGTTGAAAAAAGACACGTGTCCATCAAGTTCAACCAAGGGTGGGGAAAATGTGGGCGAAGGGAGGGAGACGAGGATTTTAAGCCCAGCCTCCCCACTGGTGAGCGCCCTGGAACCCACAAGGCAAGAACCAATCTGCTCCAGGGGAGACCCCAACTCTGACCCCAGAGCCGCCACCAGCCAGGATCCAGAATTTTACATGGTTATGTACATATTAATATTCTTCAGTTTCAGTTAGGTATCAAAGCCTTTCTTGAAACTCCCAACTGTTCCTGCTGTGTCCAGCTCCTCAGGTAGGCTATTCCACAGAACCACCACCAGCCGGGATCCAGAATTTTACATGGCTACGTACATATTAATATTCTTTAGTTCCAGGTAGGAATCTAAGCCTTTCTTGAAACCCTCACCTGTTCCTGCTGTGACCAGCTCCTCAGGCGGCTATTCCACAGATTTACAGTTCTCACAGTGTAGAATGCTTTTCTTCTCCGGAGACTGAATCCTTTTTTCTCTAGTCGAAGGGAATGTCCCCTTGTCTTTTGAGGGGGCTTTACATGAAATAATTTTTCCCCATTCTTTTTGTAGGGACCATTTATATACTTATGTGAATTAATCATGTCTCTCCCCAGAGCCGTCTTTTTTCAAGACTAATTAAGTTCAATTATACTAACCTCTCCTCATAACTAAGATGCTCCATTCCCCTTATAAGTTTGGTTGCTCGTCTTTGCACTCTCTCTAGCTCCATTACATCTTTTCTATAAACTGGAGCCCAGAACTAATAATGACACACAGGGAGACATGTATGGAACTAGGCGAATCTAAGTTCCTTTTCTCATCTATTTTTCAGCGTATAATGTGCCTGAATGTATGAAAGTGGTTTTTGTGCTCTCATAAATAGCATCTAAAGTTCCCGCCCCTCGCCTGGGTGTTTGGTGCATTATGGAACTTAGGCGCATTTGTAATATGTCAAACATGTATAAAGGCTATAGACAGGCTGAAAATAAGAGAAAAGTCATTAGAATAGCATGTCAGTGATAGAAACTATGGGACTGATCCTGCTTGGTGAACCACAGGTCCCAGTAATACCTGTGCTGTGCTGGCTCCTGCTGTATGTAGAATAAAGGGTGAAAGCAGCAATAGTAAATTTCAAATTTAATGTAGTAAAAATTTAAAAATCTGAACAACATCATCAGTGGTTATATAATGTAAAAATTGTTTTAGATTCTATTAATTATAAATACATTTTATAGGAGATATTTTTATATTTTTGGGATATTATATATTTTTATATTAATTTTATATGATCACATTTTTCATTAAATGTAAATAATTAATTTTTTTATAGTTTGATTATTATCATAAATTACTTGTTATTATTGCTCTGGTGGAAGTTGAGAAATATTGGACATTTTTGACCCTTACGGCAAATCTATCTCCACTGCGACTCCTCAGGCTCAGGCACCACATTGGAATAGGTCTGCCTGTCCGAGCAGTAATGCGCCCAGTTTTGCCGAACCCCATTCATATATGTGTCTAATATTACGAGTGTGGTGCGACGCCCCCAGAACACCCCCTCATGTTGGGTGCATTAGAAAGTGTTGTCTTATGAACAATGCGCCTGACACATTCATTACATGCATTAGACATCACAGCCGCTTCACTTAGGCGCATTAGAAAGTGTCGAGTCTTGCGAACACACGTAAACTTAAACTATGCCTCCAAAAAATACAACTTCTCCTGCGTAAAACAAGCCCTCATACAACTACATTGAAGAAAAAACTTTAAAAAAAGTTATGACTACAGCTGTGTCATTAAGGCCCTTTCAGACCTGGTGCTTATGGGGATATAGAGCAAACATGGACAGTTCCCAATAATTCCAAGACTTCTCCCGTGCTTCACCCACACTCTGGAACTCACTGCCCCAACACATCAGACTCTCCTCCACTTTCACCAGCTTCAAAAGCAACCTGAAAACCCATTTCTTCAGGCTTGCCTATAACCTTCACTAAACTTGTCACTACTTCCTCCACAGACATGTCTGCCCCTCACCTCCTGTCTCTTTCCCCCTCCTTGTAGATTGTAAGCCCTCGCGGGTAGAGTCCTCTCTCCTTCTGTCATGCCAATTGTCATTATCCCTTATCACTGTACTCATTTGACTTATTTAATGTATGTAACCCCCTCGAATGTACAGCGCCCTGGAATCAATGGCGCTTTAAAATAAATAATAATAATAAATAATAATAATAATAGTATAGGCTAAAGCCTGTACCTACGTCCTGGAGGGTGACATCCTTACAAGAGCAGATTTAGGCTTTGTTCCACTTATATCAAGTTTATGACCAATATACCAGATCTGTGTTTTATAGTTAACCTAAGCCCCTAGATGGACCCCACTGATCCATGTGGTCTATTGGGGAACTTTAAAGGCTATTCCCCCCACAGTGATTTTAACCCTGTAGCCAAAAGTAACTAAAATCTATTACCAAATACATTGCTGTTCTGATTTTGCTTGCTCTCAGAGATAGAGCAGTTCTTGTCTCCTGCTTTTGTACACAAGCTTTTCTATATTACCAATCATCTCTCTTTGCTCTAGCAGTGGACAGAATGATGACATCCTTCTCTGCTGTGTCTTATCATCAGCACAGGAGCTTGTGTATCTAGGTTACTGACAAGATTTAAATGTTTAGAGCTCTGTAGCTTTCTGCACTGCTGTTACACCCCTCCATCACCATTGTTTCTTTAACAGGCTCAACTAGGAAAAGCAAAGCTGAGATGTCAGTCACTGTTGTAGAACTGCCCACAGCCTGACCAGGAATTTGGAGTCTGAAGCTGTAGACCCACTCACAGTGTGAACAGGAAACAGGAGCCTGAAGCTGTAGAACCACCCATAGTCTGAACAGGAAGTGAGAGCCTGCAGCTGTAGAACCACCCACAGCCTGAACAAAAAGGGGGAGCCTGAAGCTGTAGAACCACCCACAGCCTGAAAAGGAAGTGGGAGCCTGAAGCTGTAGAACCACCCACAGCTTGAACAGGAAGTGGTTGCTTGAAGCTGTACAACTGCCCACAACCTGAACAGGAAGTGGGAACCTGGAACTGTAGAACCACCCACAGCATCAACAGGAAGTGGGAGCCTGAAGCTGTAGAACCAGCCTGAACAGCTGGCTGTGAAGAGCAGACTCTGTGAAACAGTGAGATGTGAAAACCCCTTTAAAGGAGTCTTTACATTTCAGACCCAGTTCGCATCTGCGTTGGAGGTTCCTCTGGCACAGATTCTGTCCAACATGATGGTAACAGTAGTGAGGCATGAAGTGCTTTTTCTTTTGGTTAAGTGGTGGCAACCACGATGGAAGCCTGTGTGAATCTCATTGTATTCAACCTGGGGTCCAACAGGTGCCGTGGTCATCTTTCATTTTATGGGCCCCGCCGAGCCTCGGTGATTCTGATAAGGAAGTGGGAGCCTGAAGCTGTAGAACCACCCACAGCCTGAACAGAATGGAGCCTGAGCTGTAAACACCCCACAGCCTGAACGGGATGGGAGTCTGAAGCTGTGAACTAGGCTGACAGTCTAGTAGCACCCTCTCTAATGCAAACAATGCGGTACTACATGTCCTGTACTGCTCTTACATGTTCCGGGATGAGTAGCTCCTTTAGGCACCAGGTGAGGGCCCCATTTTCTTTTTTCTAGTACATTGTATATAAAGTCCATGACCCAAAGAAGCTCCGGTCCTCATCACAGAAAGTGATTTCCAGCTTCCAGCAGCTCTTTCTGATGTAATATGGGAGTTCTCTCTGGATTAGTATCTGCCAAATGTTCTTTCATCTCCATGTTGAATTATGTTGGTTCCGGTCACTATAACTTGTTAAATTATTAAATCTAGAAATGTAGCCAGACCCTTCTCCAGAATCCTGGTCACTATAACTGGTTATATTATTACATCTAGAAATGTATCCAGACCCTTCTCCAGAATCCCGGTCGCTATAACTTGTTCTATTATTACATCTAGAAATGTATCCAGACCCTTCTCCAGAATCCTGGTCACTATAACTGGTTATATTATTACATCTAGAAATGTATCCGGACCCCTCTCCAGAATCCTGGTCACTATAACTGGTTATATTACTACATCTAGAAATGTATCCAGACCTTCTCCAGAATCCTGGTCACTATAAGCCTTGTTCAACACGGCTTATTCCCGACGGGAATTTTCTGCGCCGTATTGTATGCGCACCAAACCCCGTGAATACGTGGCGGACGGTGTGGCGGGCCGGAGCGCGGCGGGGGCGCCGCTCCCGGCCCATAGACAATGCATTGTTTTACGGCGCGTCCTCGCCGTAAATAATGTGCATGTCACTTTCTTCCTCCCGCGGCGGATATTGCCGAGGGGGAGGAGCGACGGAATCCACTGTTCTCTATGAGAGCAGTGAATTACCGTAATGACTCCGACGGATTGGCCCCGTACTAGAAGCGCAAATCCGCGCGGAATACGCTCCAATCCATCGGCAAATAAGCCGTGTGAACGGGGCCTAACCTGTTCTATTATTACATCTAGAAATGTATCCTTACCCTTCTCCAGAATCCCGGTCACTATAACTTGTTCTATTATTACATCTAGAAATGTATCCAGACCCTTCTCCAGAATCCCGTTCACTACAACTTGTTC
The DNA here is from genome assembly GCA_025379985.1 of Phyllomedusa bahiana. Taxonomy (NCBI): domain Eukaryota; kingdom Metazoa; phylum Chordata; class Amphibia; order Anura; family Hylidae; genus Phyllomedusa; species Phyllomedusa bahiana. The sequence goes on from JAODAL010039634.1 coordinate 5,418, forward strand.
TATTATTACATCTAGAAATGTATCCAGACCCTTCTCCAGAATCCCGTTCACTATAACTTGTTATATTATTACGCTCCAGAAATGCATCCAGACCCTTCTCCAGAATCCTAGACACTATAACTTGTGCTATTATTACATCTAGAGATGCATCCAGACCCTTCTCCAGAATCCGGGTCACTTTAACTTGTTATATTATTACATCTAGAAATGTCTCCAGACCCTTCTCCAGAATCTTGGTCACTATAACTTATTATATTATTACACCTTGAGATGTATCCAGACCCTTCTCCAGAATCCTGGTCACTATAGTTCTATTATTTCATCTAGAAATGTATCCAGACCCTTCTCCAGAATCCAGTCACTAAAACTGTTCTATTATTACATCTAGAAATGCATCCAGACCCTTCTCCAGAATCCTGGTCACTATAACTTGTTCTATTATTACATCTAGAAATGTATCCAGACCCTTCTCCAGAATCCCGGTCACTATAACTTGCTATATTATTACATCTAGAAATGTATCCAGACCGTTCTCCAGAATCCCGGTCACTATAACTTGTTATATTATTACATCTAGAAATGTATCCAGACCCTTCTCCAGAATCCGGGTTTCACTATATTGTTATATTATTACATCTTGAAATGTATCCAGAACCTTCTCCAGAATCCCGGTCACTAGAACTTGTTCTATTATTACATCTAGAAATGTATCCAGACCCTTCTCCCGAATCGTGGTCACTATAACCTGTTAGATTATTACATCTAGAAATGTATCCAGACCCTTCTCCAGAATGCCGGTCACTATAACTTGTTATATTATTACATCTAGAAATGTATCCAGACCTTCTCCAGAATCCTGGTCACTATAACTTGTTATATTATTACATCTAGAAAATGTATCCAGACCCTTCTCCAGAATCCTGGTCACTATAACTTGTTATATTATTACATCTAGAAATGTATCCAAAACCTTCTCCTGAATCCCGGTCACTATAACTTGTTATATTATTACATCTAGAAATGTATCCAGACCCTTTTTGGACTCTGTTAGTAAATTCACCATGACAAGTTCCTTTGGCAGAGAGTTCCACAGTCTCACTGCTCTTACAATAAAGAATCCCTTTCTAGGTTTATATAAAAATGTACATGTAGGTTTTTCTATAAGTATGTGTGTGTATGTGAATAATTCTGTATGTATATATTTAGGTGTGTGAACTTTTCTAGAGTGGTTTCTATATCTGTACTGTGTGTATTTCTATAGCTATTTCTATGCTTGTATTGTATGTTATTCCATAGTGTTTATAGATTTCTATACTGTATATCTAAAGGTTTGCGTCTTTATTTAGCTATTTCTATAACTATACAGTATGTATATCCATAAGTTTGTGTATTTCTATAGCTGTGCTGTATGTATTTTTTTATAGGTAAGGGAATTTCTGTAGCTATTTCTATTCCTATACTGTATGTATTTCTATAGGTTTTTGTATTTCTATAGCATTTTCTATAACTGTGCTTTATGTATTTCTATAGGTTTGTGCATTTCTATAGCTGTGCTGTATTTACTTCTATAGGTTTGTGTATTTCTATAGGTTTTTGTATTTCTATAGCTGTGCTGTATGTATTTCTATATGTTTGTGTATTTCTATAGCTGCGCTATATGTATTTCTATAGGTTTGTGTATTTCTATAGCTGCGCTATATGTATTTCTATAGGTTTGTGTATTTCTATAGCTGTACTGTACTTATGTATATAGGTGTGTGTATTTCTATAGCTGCGCTATATGTATTTCTATAGGTTTGTGTATTTCTATAGCTGTACTGTACTTATGTATATAGGTGTGTGTATTTCTATTGCTGTGCTTTATGTATTTCTATAGGTTTATGTATTTCTATAGGTTTGTATATTTCTATAGCTGTGCTGTACTTATGTATATAGGTTTGTGTATTTCTATAGCTGTGCTTTATGTATTTCTATAGGTTTATGTATTTCTATAGGTTTGTATATTTCTATAGCTGTGCTGTACTTATGTATATAGGTGTGCGAATTTCTATAGCTGTGCTGTATATATTTCTATAGGTTTGTGTATTTCTATTGCTGTGCTTTATGTATTTCTAAAGGTTTTTGTATTTCTATAGCTGTGCGTATGTATATATGTGTGGGAATTTCTATCGCTGTGCATGTTTTTATACAGTTTTTTTTTTTTTTATATTGATTTGACTTTTAAATATTTGCCTCTATTGACGAGTACTGCTCCTGTATGTGCCGGTAATTTGGCAGACATACCTCGGTATTGATATTTTTAGCAGTCCACCCCCTCCTGCTCTTTGTACTATGAATGCGGCAGCTTTGCAGGATCACCACATTTGTTACATGCTGATTCCTTGTCACTTTCTTGGGGATAATAGCCTTCTGCCTCGCTCCTCCTGTACGCCGCTCACAGACTGCTCCTAATGTGATTTTTAATGGTTTCGCTTGGAAATTGCACGTCTTAAATGGCCGTTTCTATTTGTTTTTCTATCAAGTGGTTTCACTTCATTGCAAATAAGTTTTAATCCATTTGTAGGTTTAATTCACAAATTAAAAAATGACAAAGGTTTAATAGTTCTTTAACAATTTGATTACAAACCTCCCGCGGTGAAACATTCCACCGAGAACCGCCGGCTATAAAATATGGCGTCACTTTGCCGAGGAGTTTGGGGGAAAACTTTTTTACAGTTTTTAGGTAATGACTGCTAACAGTATAATCAGAGATTTTTATTAGGTTTCCTATAATTGCTTTTTAAGGGTAGGATTAGACCTTGGCAGCTGGAGCGCGGCCAATAACCCTGCCCCCTGTGCCACTGCCAAAGGCTGCACAAATTTGCCAACATCTTGCCACATAAGGGGCAGGGTGATCCACACCACAGCCCCGACCTCTATTCCTACCATAATTGTTGCCTCTTTGGGTGTGTTGAGACATGACAGAATTTGCAGCCGGTTTGGCATGGTCACAACATGGCTGTATTGTAGCTAAAAACCACAGCAGGGATCAGAATTGTTAACTGGTCACAAAAATTTAGTTACTCACAAAACCATACGGCCATTAAAGGGGTTGTCTCACTACAAGGATTAGCTTTCAAAATGGAGGGAACGTTAACTTAAAGGGGATGTGTCGCTTCATCAGTTCGTGTGTTTCATTGTACTCTCAGCTTCTGGGCTCTTCAAATCCAGGGGCGTTTCTTCCCCTCCCAGCTGGGTGTTTCTTAACTGAAAGGGAAGGACAAACATACCCCCCCAACTTCAATGTTCATGCTCGCTCCCGGAGTCAGTGTGCTCCCCCCCCTCTCTGTCTGAGTCCACATGTCACTGTGTCGTTCCTCTCCCTATGCAGTCTTATTTTGTAAGAGCTGTTTACATAGAACACCCTGCATTCAGTCTAGACAGTCTTTTATGAACTCAGGGCACTGATCTCTTCTCCTCTCACAACTGGAGGTTTGTTCCAGTTGAATCCAGTCTTTATGAACTCATTCACAGCACAGATCTGTCTCCCTTCTATGTTTACACGCAGGAGCATTAGGCACTGAGGCACAATTCTGCTGTTTTCTGATTGTAGAAGCAGCTGCAGAGTTACTGTGGAGCTCCTGGCTGTGCAGAGTGAAATTGTTGCCGGCCCCTTATTCTGAGTGAGAGAGGCAGGAATGCGTATTACATGAATACGACCGGGGACCTGACAGAATGCAAATTAGTAGAGCCGGCAGCCAATGAAATGAAAGGAGGAGGAATCCGACCGCACTGGGGGGAACAGTGTTTACACAAAACGAAGATAAGGGAGACAGTGAAAACAAGACAGTTTTGCTAATGACATCCAATTGTTTGTTTTCACTGTCCCCTTATTCTGAAGACCATTTAATGAAATGATACAACCCCTTTAAGATTTTTTTCCAAATACACTTCTCTTTTGATATTTCTTTGGTCAGGAGATAAGAGAGATTCTATCTGCTCTGAGTGCACTCAGGTTTCTCTGGTTACCAACCTGTTCACCCTTCCTGATTTGAGGGAGTGACATCACCACAGGATGCCAGCAGCTTGTGAACAAGGTGTTATCTCCACCAAACAAAGGATATTAGTTGCTTTTGATTGTTTACTTTGTGTTCTCTGCACTATAGATAAGATCTCCTGCTCTCAGGTCAGCGCAATTAGAAGAGAAAGGAATATGGAGCTGATATGCTAATCACTGCTTTAGAACCACCCCCAGCTTGACCAGAACGGGGGAGGAAGTGTGAATCTGAAGCTGCCTGTGGCCGTCTGAAACAGCATGATGAAACAACCCCTTTAATGGTGTATCAACAGGAAATGTGCAGGTCCCACCACTTGGACTTGCAACTATTTCTGGAACAGGAACCTGAGAGGTTGTTCTATTGGAGTTCCCAGTACAATGTAGTTCTGTATTCTCCACTCTGTTCTATGGGAGTTCCAAGTTCTCCATTCTGACTATATGGGGGTTGCATGTCTCCCAAAATTATATCAATAAAAATGATGCTTTCGCCAGCAAAGAAACAAGCCCTCAGGTCCATAAACCAGAGGGGAAAAAAGGAATTGGTCGCAGAAAATGTCACCACAGCAAATTTTAAAAATTAAAAAGTTTTATTTTTTTTAAAGTGCTAAAATATAACAAAACATTTCCAAATTTGGTATTACTGGAATTGTACTGACCTGCAAAATTCAAGAACATGTCATTTATACCAAAGAGTGACTTCCATAAAATTGAAAACCCCTACAAAAATGATGCAAATGTGTTTTTTTTCCCGTTCTACCCCCCAAAAAATTTTTTGGGTTCCCAAGTACATAATATGAAACAGTCAATGGGAGCCTTGAAAAGTACCAATAAAAACACCCTCATCTGTGTAGACAGAAAAATAAAACCGTTATTACTCTTGGAAGGTGGCATCCAGTATCTGTATCTTCTCCATTGTGTTTGTGGTGCCGACCATATACCTCTGTTACCTTTTGCCCCTGATGAACCTTGGTAACCCCAAGGAGAAACGTGTTGGGACTGGGATCCAACAGGATTTAATAGCTGTTGCCTATCATGGCAATATAAATAATCACTATCTATGATATTTCTGTAAGATTGGGTGTACTCGGTGTACTTAGTCATTGTGGGGCCGCCCTTTTCGAGGTGAATACTCCGTTGTCTGCAGGGAGTTTTCTATAGGGGCAATTTTCACCACACTGATTGGCTTTAAATATGTAGGTAAAGATAAATAAAAACACAATCATTGCTGTTCTGATTTTGCTTTCTTTCAGAGTTAGAGCAGTTTTTATCTCCTGCTTGTGTACATAAACGTCCCTAGGTTACCAATCACCTGTCTCTACTCTAGCAACCCTGGCTGACATCACTCTATGCTGTCTTACCAGCAGCACAGGAGCTTATTTATGTTTCCTTCTGACAAACTTTAATGCTATATAACTAATAACAATATGTGCCCTTCTGTTTAAGCCCCTCTTTCAACAATCTTTTACCCTCTAACAGGCTCAGCTATGAAAACCAGTGCTGCTGTAGAACTGCACACAGCCTGGACAGGAAGTGGGAGTTTGAAGCTCTAGAATCGTCCACAGTCTGAACAGGAAGTGGGAATCTGAAGCTGTAGAACCGTCCATAGCCTGAACAGGAAGTAGGATTCTGAAGCTGTAGAACCGTTCATAGCCTGAACAGGAAGTGGGAGCCTGAAGCTGTAGGACCATCCATAGCCTGAATGGGAAGTGGGAGTCTGAAGCTGTAGAACTGGCTACAGCCTGAACAGCAAGTGGGAGCCTGAAGCTGTAGAACCACCTATAGCTTGAAGAGGAAGTGGGAGCCTGACGCTGACTGTGAGGAGCAGTCTCTGTGAAACAGCCAGATAAAAAAAAATCCCTTTAAAGCATAAACAACTCCTGAGAGAGTATTACAAAATTTAGGTTTATTTTCAGCACTGGTCATCTCCCATCACTCATCTCTAGATATGTCAAGCCAAGAGGAAACGTAAGAAAGGACAAATCTGCAGCTGTTTTCTTCGAGAAACAGGGCATGTGCTATATCTACTGTTGATATGGTATTGCCTAGTATAAATGCATATATAGCAGAGGATTCAATTGTCTATACAGCATCCAGAAAAATAGTATATTCAGTGACCAGATAACTTTTATTTACTGTACCACATTGTGCCCTTTATTTCCCCCCAAAGCACCATTCAGTCATTTATAATACTACTAAGTGTCCTACAAGTTTATGTGCTTTTAGTGCTCTATGTAGGCCCCATAAGTAAGTGCTCTACAGTACTCTATGAAGAATACTCATACAGCGACCAGATGAACAGTGATGTATAGTGCAACATAGCGCCTTTACAGATATACATTGCCCCTTATTTCCCCCAAAGCACTATCCAATCACCTATTTTTACTATACAGTGCCTTATATGTTTTCCTATTGTTCTATACATTACCCATAAGTGTCATATGGGGCTCCAGAAAGAAGCTGTATACAGCGATCAGATAAACTGTGACTTACTGTGCAGTATAGCAGCCTTATGGCTATACATTTCTCTTTATTTCCTCCAAAGCATCATCCAATGGTCCACAATTATCATACAGTGTCTCATATAGACAAATGAAATAAACAACTAGTGACAGAGTATCGCAAAATACTGTTTTTTTTCACAGCCAGCCATCTCACACCATTCATGTTGAGAAATGTCGAGTGGAAAGGTAAGAAAAGACAATTCTGTAGCTGTTCTCATCTAGAAACAGGGATTTTCTTATCCATCTGCTAAGTCTACTTTTGGTCTAGTATTGCCTAATATAAATGCATATACAGCAGAAAAAAACTAGCCTATAGAGCATCCAGATAAATAATGTTTTGAGCAACCAGATAAGCTGTGACCTACTGTGCCATATAGTACCCTCAGCATAATGCAGTGTACCATTTAGTTACCTATACTGCTACTAATTGGCATATATGTGCTTTAAGTGCCCCATAAATAAGTGTCATACGGGAGCCTCATACAGCGACCAGATAAACAGTAACTTGCCATGCAATATTGTGCCCAAATCAATTTATATTTCCCTTAAATCTTTGCAAAGCACCATTCAATGATTTATAATTACCATACAGTGTACCATACATCTTCTTATTTCTCTATACATAACCTACAAGTGGCCACACAGTGCTCCCTAAAGGAGCATTATACATTGCTCCACTTGCCCATTCCTACTCCCAACTATGTAGCTCATATAGACACATGGCATAAACAACTCCCAACAGAGTATTGCAAAATCATGTTTGTTTTTTTTCACAGCTGGCCATCTCATACCACTCATGTTGAAAAATGTTGAGCCAAAAGGAGTAGCTGTTCTCTTCTAGAAACTTTTTCTTATCCATCTGCTGAGACTACTTTTGGTCTAGTATTATCTGGCATAACAGCATATACAACAGAAAAATTATTAGCCTAAAGAGCTTCATGATTAAAAGTATATTGATATATTAAAAGTATATTTAGTGACCAGATAAACTCACTTTCAAATGCAGTGCCCTTATTGTCATGCAGTGCCCTCAGTGTAATGCAGTGAATTTTTTAGTGACATATACTGACTTTAGTCAGTCAGTGCAACATCCTTTAAGTGCTACTCCTTAAGTGTACTATATGTAGCATTAATACCAGCATTTATTATGAAGGATGTTGGAGTAAATTTGGAATCTTAAAGGAAAGTCTTGTCTCTCATCTGACCTCTCTTCTTCTGTCAATTCCAGGTACGCATTTCTGTGGATCTCCACCCCTCAACATGTGCTCTGTGTAAATCTCCTGCTATATATGTCTTATTGAATGGTACGCATTTCTGTGGATCTCCACCCCTCAACATGTGCTCTGTGAATCTCCTGCTATATATTCTTTATTGAATGGTACGCTTTTTCTGGGGATCTCCACCCCTCAACATGTGCTCTATGTGAATCCCCTGCTATATATGTTTTAAATTGAATGGTACGCATTTCTGTGGATCTCCACCCCTCAACATGTGCTCTGTGTGAATCTCCTGCTATATATGTCTTATTGAATGGTACGCATTTCTGTGGATCTCCACCCCTCAACATGTGCTCTGTGTGAATCTCCTGCTATATATGTCTTATTGAATGGTACGCATTTCTGAGGATCTCCACCCCTAAAACATGTGCTCTATGTAAATTTCTCCTGCTATATATGTCTTATTGAATGGTACACACTTTTGATAAACTTTGTAGTTTGGCTGCATCTCCTGCTGTGACGAGGCCTAATTGTCTACCCACTATCACTTTCCAATCTTTCCTTCTGCTCACCAATATCCTCCCCCCCCCACCCCCACTCCCAATTTCACACCTGGTAAGAGTAGCTGGCTTCCTATTTAAGCATGCACTCTAGTCAGTCAGTGCAACATCCTTTAAGTGCTACTCCTTAAGTGTACTATATGTAGCATTAATACCAGCATTGAAACCAGAAGTGAACCAAAGGTCACCAAGACCCTTCCCAGCTCCTCACTCAAACACCCAATATGCACCTCTCTGCCACAATCATCACTGCCTGCCTAATCATCAAACTCCTTGTCTCCCCTCAGACACCCGCGCTGGGCAATGGATTCCATATCTCCCCTTCTGTCTTACCCTCAAAACCTGACCTCAACTCTTCACCTCTTCCACAACATTAAGACCCTTTTTTAAAAAAACCCACACAACCAACCTTTTCCTTTATCCCACACACACCTCCTCACTCTCTACCTGCTTCTCCTCGCTGCCGGGGACATATCTCCCAATCCAGGGCCACCACAGAGCATCCCCACTGTAGTTTCAGGCATCTGTTACAGACCAAGCAGCACACACTTTATCAACCACACAAACCTCAAAACCATCCCCCTCCCCCCTGCAGCCCCCCTCCCCATGTCTGGAGCCCTTGGAATCACGTTCTGTGTGCAACAAGTTTCCCCTTCATCCACGCCCTCTTCATCTCACGCAATCTCACCTTCCTTGGATTAACAGAAACTTGGCTGACACCCACTGACACAACTTCCCCTGCGCCTCTCCTATGGTGGGCTCCACTTTACCCACAACCCCCCCCCCTTTGGCAGTAAACATGGCGGAGGTGTCGGCCTTCTTCTGTCATGATACCTGTTTCCTCTTTCTCTCCATTCCACCAGTACCTTCCCTCACCCTCCCCTCCTTCGAGGTGCATTCTGTCCGCATTTACTCCCCCCTCCAACCTCCAAGTGGCTGTTGTATACCGACCCCCGGGCCCTGCCACCACCTTCCTTGACCACTTTGCTTCCTGGCTCCTCCACTTTCTTGCCACAGACATCCCCACTATTATCATGGGAGATTTTAACATTCCAATCGATACACCCCACTCCACTACTAACAACTACTGTCACTCTCCCTCTTCCTTTGGCCTCTCCCAGTGGACCTCTGGAGCCACTCCACAGACGGACAACCCCGGGACCTCATCTTCACCCGCCTCTGCCCCCTATCTAACCTCTCAAACTCTCCTCTCCCTATCTCTGACCACAATCTGCTCACCTTCTCCTCCATCACCACTCCACCTGCCCCTCCTCACCAAATCTAGTACACCCACGCAGGAACCTACAAAACCTCAACCGTTGCACTCTCTCTGACTCTCTTGCTCCCCTCTCTACCATATCCTCATTTGCTGATCCAGACGCAGCCACTACATTCTACAACAACACAATCACTTCCATTCTCGATGCTGTCGCCCCTCTCACACACAACAGAACCCGCAAAATGAACAGACAACCCGGGCACACAGACTCCACCAACAGCTGAAGCGAGCTTCCAGAATTGCTGAACGCCGCGGGAAGAAAACTCGCCCCCACCACCGACTTCACCTCATATAAAGAATCACTGCACACTTTTAAAAATCCGCACTAAACCTCAGCCAAACAAGACTAATTTCACCAATCTCATATCCTCCCCGTCCCACAACCCCAGACAACTTTTTAACACCTTCAACTCTCTCCTGCGTCCACCACACCCCCTCCCCCATCTCTCCCTCAGCAGATGATTTTTGCAACTCACTTCCATAATAAAAAAAATCTCATCAGACAAAGCTTCACCCTCAGTCCCCTCAGCCTACCTCTATTCCTGCGTGTCCCACAGCCCCCCTCTGTACCTGCTCATGACCATTCCCCTCTAACTTGCTTCTCACCAGTCACTCCTGACAAGCTCTCCTCTCTACTGTCCAAATCAAACCTCACCACTTATCTTGACCCACCTGCCATCTCAACTCATCCCTGACCTTAGTGCTGTTATCATCCCAGCCCTCAGCCCTCTTCAATCTGTCATTAACCTCTGGCATCTTCCCCTCCTCATTTAAAAAAGCGACCATCACCCCCATCCTAAAGAAACCCTCTCTTGACCCTCTCATTGTCCAACTAAACGCCCCCTCCTCACTGCTTCCATTCGCCTCTAAACTCCTTGGGGCAGCACGTCCCATCTTCAACTTTCCTCCCATCTCTCCACCAACTCTCTCCTTGACCCCTCCAAAACGGGCTTCCGTCCCCACCACTCTACTGAAACCGCCCTAACCAAAGTCACCAACGACCTAGCAACTGCCAAAGCCTCACGCCGCTAACTCTGTGCTCCTCCTTTAGACCTTTCCTCTGCCTTTGACACTGTCGACCATTCCCTCCTGCTACAAAATCCTCACCTCCCTCGGCATCACGGACTTGGCTCTTCCTGGATCTCCTCGTACCTACTGATCGGACATTCAGCGTTTCTCACTCTCGCTCCACCTCCTCCCCCCGGCCTCTCTCTTGTTGGTGTTCCCCCAAGGGTCAGTCCTGGGCCCACTACTCTTTTCTATCTACACTCTTGGCCTCGGTCAGCTCATAGCATCACACGGCCTTTCAATACCACCTATATGCTGATGATACCCAACTCTACATCTCCGGCCCTGATGTCACCTCTCTTTTCTCCCGATCCCTGACTTTTCTGTCCTCCATTTCCTCCTTTTTCTCCTCCCTTCTCCTAAAACTAAACGTGGAGAAAAACTAACTCATTATCTTCCCACCGTCCCACTCCATCTCCCCCCACCCGATCTTTCTATCACTGTTAATGGCTACACTCTCTCACCAGCACCACAGGTCCGCTGCCTTGGATAATCTTTGACTCCAATCTGTCCTTCAAACCGCACATCCAAACCCCACCTCTGCCTGTCACCTCCACCTAAAAGTAATTTCCCGAATCCGCTCATTTCTTAACTCTGAAAGCACAAAAAGCTGGTCAATGCCCTCGTCATCTCACCCTCGACTACTGCAACATCCTCCTCTGTGGCCTCCCAGCTAGCACCCTCGGGTCCCCTCCAAACCATGCTTAACTCTGCTGCCCGTCTGATTCACCTCTCTCCTCGCTACATCCCCTACCTCTCCCCTCTGCCGATCCCTTCACTGGCTACCTATTGCCCAGCGAATCCAGTTCAAGCTAGCACTTTGACCTACAAGGCTCTACATAACCTCTCCCCTTCAATATCTCTGCCTTAACTCTAAATACCTCCCCTCACGCAACCTCCGCTCCTCACAGGACCTTCTCCTCTGCCTCCTCTTATCACCTCCTCACATAACCGTCTCCAAGACTTCTCTCGTGCTTCCCCCACACTTTGGAACTCACTGCCCCAACACCTCAGACTCTCCCCCTCTCTCACCGGCTTCAAACGAAAACCCGAAAACCTACCTCTTCCCGATTGCCTATAACCAACATTAACCCTGGTGCACTCCTCCGCCCCACAAACATGTCTGTCCCTCACCTTCTGTCTCTTCACCCCTTTCCCCCTAGATTGTAAGCCCTCACGGGCAGGGACCTCTCTCCCTCTGTACCAGTTGTTAGTCACTTATTGTCATTTTGTAATTGTCTGACCAATGTTATTTATGTACCCGCCTGAAATGTACAAGCCCCTTTGGAATCAAAAGGGCGCTCCAAAATAAATGATAATAATAATAATAATAAATACTAGTACTAAGTGTTGTACATGTGCTGTTAGTTCCCTATACATGCATACTTTGCAATGCAGTACCTTCAGTGTAATGCAGTGCATTTTTAAGTGATATATACTGTTCCTAAGTGTTGTATATGTGCTTTTCGTGCCCTATACATGCCCCATATTTAAAGGGGTTGTCTCACTAGGAGGATTGTTTTTTTATGTTAAAGATCTTGCAAAAACAAGTCACTTTGCAATATGTCCATTAACAGTGTCCTACCTATTCCTAGATATCCCTCTTGTAGGGCTGCATCAGCTCCCAAAGGGCGCGATAGCTGCAGTCCTGTTTGATCTCTCCTGATATGCTGCCCCGCAGTGGTTCTATAGCTAAGAAATGGTTCTGCTGTAGCCTAGTAGAAGCCAGTAAACACACCCCTGAATTCAAAGTGAAACCAAGAAAAGAGGACTGAGGTGACATGAATCAATGTAGTGAGACAACCCCTTTAAGTGCCACATAGAGCTGCATAAAATAGCTAAGTATTGTGACCAGATAAACAATTATCTACTGTGCAATATACCACCTTTATTGATATGCATTGCTCCTTTTTCCTCCCAAATGATCTACAACTACCATACAGTGTCCCATATGTCTTCTAATTTCTCTATACATATCCTACAAGTGAGGGCCACACAGTTGGGAGTAGGAATGGGCAAGTGGAGCACTGTGTGGCCACTTGTAGGTTATGTATACATAGGGTTTCCCATTTGTGTGTATTTTTGATAATGGAAATGGGTTTTGGAAGGTTTTAAGGGGGTATAAGACAAGGCCCCAATTCCCCTGCCCACCCCAAACCATAAAAGTTTAGCCCATTTGCCTAGAAGATAAATAAAAGGGGCAAGTTTTGGGGGCCTTTCCCAATTTGGAAAAGTGAAAAATCCGTGGGGAAACCCCGAGGTATTTGCCGGGTTTGTGCAAACGGACAGGGGGGAAAAACCCCCCCCTTTCACTTTTAAAAATGTTATTTTTCCAAAAAACCCTTTTTTCGGAGCCGGGGGTTCTAAAAATCCGCCGGTAAACCCGTGGGGGGGGACGTCCCGGGGTTTTTCCCATTAAATTTCGTGTAAATTTTGGGACAGGGGGGTTTGCAAAACGGCTGAAAACAGTGCCTTTCACCCCAGGTATGTTTAATGGGTACCACTAGTTATATGTCGAGTCTTTGCAGAAATTCTTGGCTTTGGAGAAAAGGGGGGTAATTTACATTTTATGTTTTCCATCCCCATTAAAAAGGGTTTGGGTTGACTGAAAAAAGGGTAATTTTAAAAAGGGGGGCCAAACCCAAAAGAATTTTGCGGGACCGTCAAATTGCCCTTTGTATTTTTTTAATAGAGAAATAAAAAATTTTTGTTTTCCTCTTTTAACCCTTTAAAAGAAGTTTAGTTCTATAAATCCCCTAAAACCGATTTCCCCCATTTGGGGAATTTTTAAACCCTCCCGGAAAAGAAAAATGAAAGGGCAATCCGATAGATTTGATTAAAAAATTGCAATTTACAAATTTAAATTATATCAAAAATTAAATTTTAGAAAAGTAAAATTTAATGTTTCCAAAGGCCCGTTTTTAATTTTTTTTTTCTTTTTTCCCCTTTTCTATTTATGTGCACAAAAACACCCTTATCTCTTTTTTTTTCACCCGCCTTTTTTTTGTGTTTTTCCTGTGTTTCCCCTTTCATTAACTTTTTTTTAATTTCCATTGTTGTTTTTTTTTGACTTTCCCAAACAAAAAATTCAATTTATAAATATTCAAAAAGACTATATTTTTGATCTGATTTTGACGTAATCAATTGTTTGGGCCAGGGATGAGAAATGGCGAGGAAAATAGGGAAAGGGTCACCCTTGGGTATCAAGAAGACGGGAAAAGGGGAAAAGGAGGGCCCTTTTTTAAGGTTTTTATATTATAAAATAAGGGGGGGGAAAAAAATCAAATATTACAAATGTATGGAGGGGCCAGCGGGGGGAAACAACAAAAACCCCATAAGCGAACGGGGAAAATTTTTTTAATGCCCAAAAAAAATTTTTTTTTAGTTTTCCCCTCCTTGTTTTTAAAAAAGTTGTAATTTTTTTTTTAAATGCCAGTTGAATGAGGTTTTTTTTTTTTTTTTCGAGACAATTTTAAAAATTTAAGGGGGAATATTTTAAGTTCATTTTAAAAAAATAATTGAGTTTTTTTTTAAAATTTTTAAAAACATTTTTTTTTTTTTTTTAAACCCCTTTTCCCCTTTACCTTAATTACCTGTTTTTGATTAATTTTACAGGTTATTTTCGGTCAAAGTGGTTTCCCCAATATGTGTGGGGGGTTTTGTGTGTGTAAGAAATTTTTTTTTATTAAATATTTTTTTTTATTATTTATTTTTATTTTTTTTTTCACCTTTTTTTGTTTTTTCCTAAATTTTTTTTAAATCCCCGGGAAAGGGGAAAATGTGTTACTTTTTTTTTTTTTTTTTTTTCACTTAGCAATGTTTTTGTATTTATATTTGTAATACATTGTAAATTTTGTGTCAGGGCGAACAGGCTTGATCAGGGCAACAACAGTTGGCCCCGATTATGGGTTGTCACACAGACAAACCCTGGGGACTCTAGGTCCAAAGGGGTTATGCGGAGCGTTCCCCCGGGGTCCCGTGGGGCACGGGAGTCCCGTCCCCCCGAAAGGAGGGAAACCCCCTTTATTGCGCTGCCGGTGACGAATTTTCAAACAAGCACCGGGGAGCAGAGGGGAGGGGGGCTTTCACTTTGGGTTTTGGGCTGTGTCCCGTTTCTAGCGCGCCCCAAAGATTTTTGCAGTAAGTAAAAGACGGTAAAGCAGGGAAAGATGAAACCCGCGACGTCAAAAGACTGTGGGGGGGGTGTTTAAAGGGGTTTTAAAAGTGGTCGTGTTGGAAGGGAGGTAGTTTGGGGGTTTTTGCAGAAGATTTAAGGAGTAGTAGTCGGGGAGTAGTAGTGAGGGGAGTAGTAGTGGGGGTTCCCTAGTGTTTGGGAAATCGTAGTGTGGTGACCGGGGCTGAAAAAAACAGCAGGGCCCAAAAAATTTAAAGGGTATTTCTTTTGAATCTTTTTTTCGACGTTTGCTTTTCTTTTGGGGATGAAATTTTCAATTGTTAAAGGGCATCAACACAAATTTTTTGTGGGCCCGTAAGCCTTTCATTGAGTGGTTTTGCAAATGCCTCAAAATTTAAAGGATTTAGCCATCATTATTATGATGTGCCAGCTTAAAGGGGTTTTTCTATGAAAAATTGATGGCATTTTGTAGGTTGC
This sequence comes from Phyllomedusa bahiana, assembly GCA_025379985.1. NCBI lineage: Eukaryota > Metazoa > Chordata > Amphibia > Anura > Hylidae > Phyllomedusa > Phyllomedusa bahiana. The sequence continues at coordinate 20,691 of JAODAL010039634.1, forward strand.
CCATTCCCTTTCAATTTCGATTTTTGGTGAGGTTGTTCGGTGTTTTTTAGAACCCCCATGGAAAATGAAAGGAGAATAATGCCCCAAATTTTGGGGGAAATTTATATTCAGAAAGGGGGGAATTTCAGGGGCCGGGTTTTCAGTTAAAGGGGGGTCCCCCAAATATCTGGCATTGATGGGGTGTTTAAACAAAGGGTTTTTGATGGCCATAAAAAAAGTGCAACCCTTTTAAAAAGTGTTACAGTGTTCCATAAAGGAGCCTCAAACAGTGACCAGATAAATAGTAATTGTATGCAATTTTGTGCCCCAAAACAAATTTTTTATTTCCCCCAAATTTTTGCAAGCACCATTTCAAAGATTTAAGCTTAAAAACAGGTTTAATTTATGTCTTATTTCTCTATACATAACCTTCTGTTGTGGATGCGAACAAAGGTTATACAGTATATATGAAATGATCCTTTGGGTTCCCCTTTTAATGTATTTGGGGTTTTGTAGTGTTTTTTGTTTTAAAGTATGAGTTAGTTATAAACCCTGTTGCCCCTTTTATTTTGGCACGTAAAAGTGCCCGTATAAAATTACACCTCTTAAAATGTTTAAACCAAAAAGGCCGGGCCCTAATGTGTTTAAACCCAAAAAGGGGGGGCCCCCTTTGTGGATAACCCCCGCTTCGGAATTCCCGAGTAAAGGGGGTATTAAATTTAGTTAAGGTGTAAAATAGGATAAAAGTAGGTCCCTGTGAAACTTTCCTATATTTCTAACCTTTAAAAATAAAAAACCCGCAATTTTTGAGAATAAAACAGAAAGTGAAATTAAAGGGAAAAGGCGGTTGGGGATTTTTTTCTCGGTTTCACTTTAAATCTAGGTTTAATTTTTGGGACCCCCAAGGATGTAGGCCCCCTTAGGGGTTTTCCATTATTAATAAAGTGGTCCAAAAGTCTAAAAAAGGAGGGATTTTTCGTGATCTACTTGACCCTTTTTTACTCCAAAATGCAGCTACATGAAATGGCATAAAAACTGACAGAAATATTTCAAAATAAAGGGGTCAAGGAGCACGTTTCCCCCCGTGAAGCAGCAAGGCCCAAAGGGAGGGGGTTAAACCCCCTTTTGTCCGGAAAAACAAAGGGGGAAGGGGCTGTGAGCTTAGGGAAATGAAAGCTGGCTCCCAAACAAGTAGAGGGGGTGAATGGCCAATAGGAGGACCGGAGGCCCCACCAATGGGTTTTTGTCCTCAAATTTTTAAATCCCCCATTTTCTTAGTTTGCCTGAGAAAGGTTTCCCCCTTTTATTTTTTGTGTTTTTCCCGGTGGGTTTTTTCCCATCCCGATTTTTTAACCCCGGTCGCTTCCTGACCTCGCCTTTGCCCCGACTTTGTCTGGTTTATGACCCGTTTGGGCCCCGGTTGTTTTGGGAATTTTTTTGGTTAGTTTCTTGGCTATAGTTCCGTACTGTGGCCCGACCCCATTTGGCCCCTTTAGTTTCCCCGAGGCCCCGCCCTAAAGCGGGAGGGGTGTTTATTCCCGTTTGGGGGTTTCCGCCTAGGGCAGCACACCGGTCGGAGGGAAAAGTGGGGGGGGGCAGTAGGGTCACTTTCACCCTTTTTGACGTTGGAAAACCCTGGGTTTTTTTTTTCACTTCAACAGTGGCCATTTCCCAAACCCTCAAGTTTAAAATGTTGAGCCAAAGGGGTCAAGGGTTTTCGAAAGGGAAAAAACCCCTTTTAAAGGGGCCCTTAACACCCTTAATGTGAACTTGTAAAAACAAGTACCAATGGATGATATAGCAAGCTGTTTATGTTTGAAAAACATGAATAACAAAATAAATTCATCACTTTGATCGATGTTGAGATTGCTTGTCTACCCTCCCTTCCTCTTGTCTCGTTAGCTAACGACTAGCAGATGCCTGTTTACATTTTGGGGATAAAACCTGAAAATGAAAAGGGTTTAGGCCAAATAGGAGTATTTCCCACGACCAAAAAGCAAAACTTTGCGATGTGCAAAATTTTTTCATGCTTAATGGTAAAGAAAGCAAATTAAATTGATTTTAAAGATATTTTACATTAAAATTAAACCGTGGGAAAGGCCTTTTTAAGAAATGCCCCTAGGGCTGTTCAAAATTTTTTAACCCGTTTTAAAGGGATATCCAAAATAACGGAAACCCCCAAAAAATTTTAAAGTGTTTAAAAGGGGAATAAGGATCAGGGAAAATACAGATTTTTAAATTTTAAAATAAGCGGGGAAAAAATTAAAAAATGAATAGGATTAAAAAGGGCCAAAAAAAATTTAAATAAAAAATGGGTAGTTAAAAAAAAATACAAAAAATTACATTAATTTTTTGTTTGACCCAAACACAGAAAACAGCAAATCATACACAATTTTGGTGTATGTATAAGGGTAATGGCCCGCACTATAAAAGTAATGTGTTTTCTACTGACGTTTTGGGTTTTAAAAAAGCTTTTTTTAATGCTTTTTTTTAAATTTTAAAATTTTTTTTTACCCTTTTTAACTTTTGTAAAAAATTTTTAAAATTTTGGGTTAAAAAAAGATTTTTTTAAAAAGGGGGGGAAATAAAACGCCCCCTAAAACGGAAAAAAAAAATTTGGGTGCATTTTAGTAAAAAAAGGGTAAACCCTTGTCAGGAGGTTTTTTGTTTTCTCTAAAGTTGGGAAACGGAATGTGATAGAACTCTGTGATATATAGGGATATATGAGAGAGGAAAAGAAAAATGAGGGTTGGGGGGGTATATTGGGGTTTTATGTGAAAAGGAAGAGAAGTGAGCTCTGTGATATTTTAGGGGGTTTTATAGAGAGGAGAGCAGCTGACTTGTGATAAATAGGGTTAAATGATAGAGGAGAGGAGTGGTTTCCGGATTTTACAGGGGTTTTATGTTTGAGGAGAGGGGCTGGTCTGTGATAAAATAGGGGGAAAATGGAAAAATTGGTATGGAAAAAAATTTAAAAACAACAAAAAGCCCAAAGGGGATCCAAATGCAGACAAATAAAAAAAATTTTTTTTGGGGGGTATATAAATGGACTTACCTTTCGTAGTTGTAAATTTAGGCTTTTAGTAAGAAAAGTCCGACCTCAAATTTGGGGCGGGGATGGGGTCCTCGATGTTAGATTTTGCAATTCAATTTTACTTTTGGGATGGCAAAAGAAAAATTTTAAAAGGGGTTTGCGAGGGTTTTTTTTGCGTTTCGATAAAAGTTTTAATGGAGTGCCCAATAAAATAAGGGATTTTTCCCAAATGGTTTATCTCTTTTTAAAAAAATAAAATAATTTTTCCCCTGAATTAAAATATAAAATTTTGTCAGACTTTTTGGATAAAATTTTAAAAAAAGGAGCCAAAAAGCAAAACGTTTTTTGGGTTCAGGGGCTCGGCTTCATCAGGCGGGGATGTGGTGCTGCATGGAAGTCCATGTTTTTATACATGAGTTAACTAGAAGGCTACCCCGCTTTCTCCCTTTAAAAATTTTTTTTGCCATACAAAAGTCTTTTTGAATTGATTTTAGGGGTTTTTTGATAGAGGAGCTGGGGCTTTGATAATTAGGGTTTAAAGAGAGGGAGCTGATGCTGTGTTTTATAGGGTTAAAATGATAGAGGAGAGAAAGGTGGCTATTTTGATTAAAATTGGGAAAAAAGGGTAGAGGGAGAGGAAAATGGCTTGTGAAATTAGGGTTTATGATAGGGGGGAGGGAAGCCCGGCTCTGTGATATATAGGGTTATATGATAGGAGGGAGTGAGGGCTGTGTTTTAGGGTTATTTTTTAGGGAGAGGAGCTGAGCTTGTGATTTATAGGGTTATAAAAGGGGGGGAGGAGTGAGTCTGTGTTTTATAGGGTTAATTTAAACATGAGGAAGTGAGTTTGGATTATTGGGTTAATGATAGAGGGAGGAAGGACTGAGCCTGTGTAATAGGGTTATTTGATAGAGGAGAGAAGTGGGGTCGTGATATTTTAGGGTTTTATTTATAGAGGAAGAAGCTGAGCTTGTGTATTTTAGAGTTATAGATAAAAGGGAGAGGAGTGATCTCTTTGATATATAGGGTTTAGATGAGGAAGAGGAGGGGCTCTGTGATATTTAGGGTTTTAGATAGAGGAGGGAGTGGCTCTTTGTATATAGGGTTATATGATAAAGGAGAGGAAACTGGCTCTTGTTATATTGGGGGTTTTGATGGGGGAGGGGCTGAAACTTTTGTTTTTAGGGTTTTGAAAGAGGAGAGAAGCGAGCTCTGTGATTATAGGGGGTTTTATGATGAGGGGGGAGGAGTTTATTCTGTGAAATTTTAGGGTTATAAAAATTTGAAGCAGGATTCTGAGCAAAAAGAAGGGGACAGAAAATCCTAAAATTGAAAGTGAAAGTATGTTTGTGGTGTAAGTGATTGAAGGTTTGTTTGAAAAAACATTTAATTTCAGGGGGAGTGTCAAACATGTATGTGGGGGGGTTAAAGCGGACTTTCTTTTATTAAAGGGGGCCCATAAAGTTTTTTGAAAGTTGCCAGGATTTACCTTGTGGGCCCCCTTCCCATATGAAAAAATATAAGGGCCCCAAAGTTATGTAACATTAATATGATTTATCTACGGAGAAATAATATCTTTTTTTAAAAGGGGAATTTTTCCCCCCCCAATTTTAAAAAAAATTATTTGGGGGGCTGAAAAAACTGTTTTGGCTAAAACTTTCTTTTTTGCCCCTAGCAAAATCCGGTTAGCAACCCAATCAGAAACTTCGTTTCATTTTTTCATAGCTCTACATGAAATGAAACAGGCGCTTTGATTGGTTGCTATGAGCTCTGAATGGTCGCTATGAGCTCTGATTGGTTGCTATGGGCTCTGATTGGTTGCTATGGGCTCTGATTGGTCGCTATTGGCTCTGATTGGTCGCTATGAGCTCTGATTGTTCGCTTTGAACTCTAATTGGTTATATGGGCTCTGATTGGTTATATGGGCTCTGATTGGTTGCTATGGGCTCTGATTGGTCGCTATGGGCTCTGATTGGTTGCTATGAGCTCTGATTGGTCGCTATGAACTCTCATTGGTCGCTATGAGCTGTGATTGATTGTTATGGGCTCTAATTGGTTGCCATTGCAGCAAAGAAAGTCCTAGACCAAGACAGTTTTTATACATGTGGCCCTATGTATCCAAAAGAACTCCAATGTGTTTCTCTATGATGTCCCGCGATTCCTCAGGGGCTCTTAATAAGGCTCACTAGAAGTTCTCTATAATGATGACCCTCACGATCAATCCCAACAGTGATACATCTACAGGTTAGAATGGTCATACATTAGAAGTAACCAGGTCACATGAGTGTATCACCAAGTTGATTAATCGGTACTGATATATCTAAAATTACTGTTGGTCTTTGCCTATTTTATGAAATCATTATTAAAAGTTAGGTTTTATCCTTGACATGCAGTGATATGTGAAAGACAAGGTATATCCCTTTGCTTTGATCTTAGTGATATGTGCCTATTTGAAGACCCTAAGAACATAGCATGTGCCCCCATAGCGAACACATAGCACAGGCGGAGAACCTTAGGTCTAGTCATGATAACGTCACAGAAAAGGTTGGAAAAGGACAAAGGTCCATCAAGTTCAATCTATAACCCTACAGTGTTGATTTAGACTCTAGAGGAACTATTGATCTCAGTGATATGTGACTAATAAAAGCCCCTAATGACATAGCATATGCCCCCCCAGGAGTCTCCCTAGGGTATTAATAGCACAGGCAGAAAACCTAGGGTCTAGTCATGATAACATCATAAAAAAGGTTGGAAAAAGACATGGGTCCATTGAGTCCAAACTATAACCCTACAGTGTTGATCTAGAGGGAGCTATTGATTTCTGTGATATGTGGTTAATAAAAGCCCCCAAGGACATAGCATGTGCCCTCCTAGGGTATACATAGCACAAGCTGAGAACCTAGGGCGACATGTATGAAGATCGCCGCGTCGGAGCGCACGTTTTCGAGCACTCGAACGTGAAAGCTGTGCCTCATGTATGTCGGCGCCCGAGGTGCGCTCATACATGCGGTGTAAAGTCCACGGTGCCTCGCCAGAGTGTGGGGCGCAGTGCGGAACTTAGGCGCAGTGCGGAACTTAGGCACAGTGCGGGACTGCGCCTAAGATTCACCGCCCGAGGAGCTGCGCTCATACATACGGTGGAAAGTCCACCGCGCCTCGCCAGTGTGTGAGGCGCAGTGCGGGACTTAGGCACAGAAGGGACTGCCCCGAACATGTATTCCAAATCGAGACAGGCTGGAAATGAGCGAAAAATCATTAAACATGTTAGTGAATAGCAGAAAGAGTTGTCTTTCAAATGAATGAATGAATAAAGTGAAAAATCAAAGCTGTCTAAAAGCGATTAAATGTAGTGAAAAAGTGGATCAATGAATTCATTTTTATTTGTTTATTTTCATTACCCCCATATTATTGTTCATTTTATATAGAGATCGGTACAACTTCGGGAGTGTTATCACTTGATTTCGGGCATGTACAGTTTTATTATAGATTGCATTAGAAAACCCATAAGAGCGTCGCTCGCTCTCCCATTGATCCAAATAACCGCACCTCTTTTAACTTAACCAATCACAAACAGAGCTCGCTCTGCATTTCTTTTCCCCATAGAACTCTATGAGATAAGTAGCTCACCCGCTGATTGGCTAAGCAGGACGAGCCCCTCTTCCCCCAACCAATCACAGTAACTAGAATATTTCCCATAGACAGTAATAACTTTTAGGGCGCCCTTCTATCGCGCCCTTCTTGCTCCACTCAAAATAGACGCACTACATATGATTGGTGGATTCATATCTGCCGCCTGTTCTCAACCAATCAGCTCTTTTCTGCCTTTTTACTGTATTTTGAACTGTCCCGCCTTTGAATATGATTGGTCAATATTTCTCCATAGGAAATAATGGGTCCCTGTCGCTCCTATTCTGATTGGCCGGAATAGCCAAGCCCCCGCTACTTCAACCAATCAGCTCTTTTCTGTCTTTTTTTACTGTATTTTGAACTGTCTGCCTTTTCATTTGATTGGTCAATACTTCTCCATAGGTTATAATGGTTCACTGTCGCTCCCTTTCTGATTGGCTGGTTTATGCCGACCAATGAGAAGAGCTTACAGAATTTGAATTACTGTATTTCCCGGCAATTTTCTATATCGCAATTCCTGATGTTGAGCCGGTGACAGCGACAAACGCGTTGTTATTGATTTTTTTTCTGTATGTTTATAGAAGGTTTTAGCTCTTTTACAGGGAATGTTTTACATTTAATAAAAACGATTTATTTACTAATTCTCCATGCCTCACGGTGCTGAGATTTCAGTGCCCCGATCTCTCCATAGACTACAATGGGACAAAGTAGCTCGTGCTCTGATTGGCCAGGATAGCCAAGCCCCTGCTAGTTCAACCAATCAGCTCTTTTCTGCATTTTTTACTGTATTTTTAATTGTCCCGCCTGTCATTTGATTGGCCAATACTACTCCATAGGTTATAATGGTTCACTGTTGCTCCAATTCTGATTGGCTGGTTTATGCCGACCAATGAGAAGAGCTTACAGAATTTGAATTACTGTATTTCCTGGCAATTTCCAATATCCCGATTCCTGATGTAGCGGCGGCGACGGCGACAAACGCGCTGTTAGGGATTTGATTGATTTATGTTTTGAGAAGGTATTAGCTCTTGTTCAGATAATATTTTCACCTAATAAAAACGATTTATTTCCTAATACTCCATGCCGCACGGCGCTGAGAGCCGAGATTTCATTGCCCCGATCTCTCCATAGACTACAATGGGACAAAGAAGCTCGCGCTCTGATTGGCCGGGATAGCCAAGCCCCGCTAGTTCAACCAATCAGCTCTTTTCTGCCTTTTTTACTGTATTTTGAACTGTCCCGCCCTTGCATGTGATTGGTCATTTCTTATCCTTAGCTTATTATGGGTCACTGTCGCTCCTATTCTGATTGGCTGGTTTATGCCGACCAATGAGAAGCGCTTACAGAATTTGAATTACTGTATTTCCCGTCAATTTCCAATATCCTAATTCCTGATGTTGCACCATTCTTGATTTTTGGAAAGTGATTTTTTTTTTTAGAAGGTTTGAGCTCTTTTTCTGATAATGTTCTACACCTAATAAAAGAGATTTTTTTGGAATCATACTCCATGCCGCACGGCGCTGAGAGCTGAGATGGATTTCTTTTGCGTTCTTCTATATTTTTCCGCTCATGTTACGTTCTCGCTTCACTTCGCCTCCTCTGGCTCATTTAGACCACATTCAACTAGGTCTGCCTGTCAGAGTTGGCGAGCGCTGCAATGCGCCGCACTTTGCCAAGCCGCGATCATACATGCCTCGGAGTATTCGAAAGTGCCACGTCCCGCCCCAGAACACCCACACCATTTCCATTGCACGTCCCTTCATGTTAGGCGCATCCGAAAGTGGCGAAGGTTGCGCCTAACATCGCATCCCTGCGTCCGACAGGGGATTCGGATCGGTGAGGCGCCGTTTTCGCCAGAAAACAGGCGCAAATCCCGATCATACATTTCGCTCCTAGGGTCTAGTCAAGATAACATCGCAGAAAAGGTTGGAAAAAGACATAGGTCTGTTGTGTTCAATCTATAATCCTACAGTGCTGATCTAGATTAAAAGATTCTAGTCAGGAAGGAATTTTCCCTAAAATGAGGACCATTGGCTCCTGCCTCATTGGGGTTTTTTGCCTTCCTCTGGATCAACACTTTAGGACAACAGGCTGAACTGGATGGACGTCTTGTCTTTTTTCGGCCTTACATACTATGTAACTATGTAGAGAAACTAGTAATCTCAGTGATATGTGGCTAATAAAAGCCTCTAAGGACATGGCATGTGCCCCCCCAGGGTATAAATAGCACAGGCTGAGAACCTAGGGTCTAGTCATGAAAATATCATAGAAAAGGTGGAAAAAAGACATAGGTCTGTCAAGTCCAACCTATAGCCCTACAGTGTTGATCTAGACTCTAGTGGAACCATTGATCTTATATGAGGCTAATTAAAGTCCCTAAGGACATGGCATGGGTATAGATAGCACAGGCTGAGAACCTAGGGTCTAGTCATTATAACATAGTAACATAGTAGAGCAGGTTGGAAAAAGATACAGGTCCATCAAGTCCAATCTATAACTCTACAGCGTTGATCCAAAGGAAGAGAAAACCCCCTCTGAGGCATATGCCAACTGTCCCCATACAGGAGGAAAAATTCCTTCCCAACCCCAAATCTGACCTCAGAATAATCCCTGGATCAACTCCCCATCTCCAAAATCTAATCCCCATGACCCCATATTACAGGTTTCAAAAAAGGCATCTAAACCCTGCTTGAATGGTTCTTGATCACCCGCACAACCGCATGTGGCCCCGAGTTCCATAGCAACACCGCTCTTACAGTAAAGAATCCTCATCTGTGTTGATGGTGAAACCTTCTTTGCTCTAGATGTAGAGGACGCCACCTTGTCCTTGTTACAGACCGAGGAGTAAAAAGCTCATGCAAGAGATCTGTGTCCTGTCCTATTTGTACAAGGTAATTCAATTGCCCCTGTTCCGACCCGAATAATCCCAAATGAGTGCACGTTGCAAAAACCTCTGATTCCAACACTCTGTATCAGTTCCATCAATCAGATTAGTTTAGGTCACATACTTCATTGATATCATAGAGCGCTATATCATTTACACGTCTACGGCGCATTATCCGGAATCCTTCTCCATCTTTACTTTTACATCAATATTGTAGCATAAATACACGCTTTATGGAGAAAACAAATGAGAATTCGCACATCAGGAACTTTTTTAAAACCTTGAAACTTAATAACTGCCTGTCCTCCCCTTGAAGTGTTAGATGCAGACTTGTGAGGAAGGAAGGGATAAATGTGTAGCCGAGCTTGAACAAAAAGTCAATTATCTGACGCCACCATTTTATAGAAGGACACAAAATGGTAATTATGTGTTTTCCAGCTCAGGGAATAACTCGGATAACTCAGGCTAATGATGATGAAAGGAAAGGAAACTGTGAAGGTGCAGTGCATGTAGGTGCTATATGCTGTAGATATAGGTATATATGTGTATGCATACAGTATGTATATAGTATATACCTACAGGGAGGCAGAAAGAAACAAAGACAATGTAAAAAAATTTTAAAAGAATTATGCTGCAAGGAAAAAAGGAGAGAATGGTGAGCACGAAATGCTCCTCTCTGCTGCCCATGGTAGATGGTATTTATCAAGACTAGTGCATAGGAAAAAGAGAGGAGCAGTGTCGAACTGGGGTGCCTGAGATCCACCAGTGAAGTTGGTTCTTGGGGCCCACCAGTGGAGTTCATTCTTAGGACCACCAATGAAGTAGATTATAGGCCCCCAGCATTGTCTAGGTAGTTGATAGGTAGATTATAGGCCCCCAGCATTGTCTAGGTAGCTGATAGGTAGAATATAGGCCCCCAGCATTGTCTAGGTAGTTGATAGGTAGATTATAGGCCCCCAGCATTGTATAGGTAGCTGATAGGTAGATTATAGGCCCCCAGCATTGTATAGGTATCTGATAGGTGGATTATAGGTCCCCAGCATTGTATAGGAAGCTGATAGGTAGGTTATAGGTCCCCAGCATTGTATAGGTAGCTGATAGTTAGGTTATAGGCCCCCAGCATTGTATAGATAGCTGATAGTTAGGTTATAGGCCCCCAGCATTGTATAGGTAGTTTATAGTTAGATTATAGACCCCCAGCATTGTATAGATAGCTGATAGTTAGATGATAGGCCCCCAGCATTGTATAGGAAGCTGATAGGTAGATTATAGGACCCTAGCATTGTATAGGTAGATGATAGTTAGATTATAGGCCCCTAGCATTGTATAGGTAGCTGATAGTTAGATTATAAGCCCCCAGCATTGTATAGGTATCTGATAGGTGGATTATAGGCCCCCAGCATTGTATAGGTAGCTGATAGATAGATTATAGGCCCCCAGCATTGTATAGGAAGCTGATAGGTAGATTATAGGCCCCCAGCATTGTATAGGTAGCTGATAGGTAGGTTATAGGTCCCCAGCATTGTATAGGTAGCTGATAGGTAGATTATAGGCCCTCAGCATTGAATAGGTAGCTGATAGTTAGGTTATAGGCCCCCAGCATTGTATAGATAGCTGATAGTTAGATTATAGGCCCCTAGCATTGTATAGGTATCTGATAGGTGGATTATAGGCCCCCAGCATTGTATAGGTAGCTGATAGCTAGATGATAGGCCCCCAGCATTGTATAGGTAGCTGATAGGTAGATTATAGGTCCCCTCCATTGTATACGTAGCTGAAAGTTAGTTTATAGGCCCCCAGCATTGTATAGGTATCTTATAGTTAGATTATAGGCCCCCAGCATTGTATAGGTAGCTGATAGGTAGGTTATAGGCCCCCAGCATTGTATAGGTATCTTATAGTTAGATTATAGGCCCCTAGCATTGTATAGGTAGTTGATAGATAGATTATAGGCCCCCAGCATTGTATAGGTAGCTGAAAGGTATATTATAGGCCCCCAGCAATGTATAGGTAGATGATAGATAGATTATAGGCCCCCAGCATTGTATAGGAAGCTGATAGGTAGATTATAGGCCCCCAGCATTGTATAGGTAGCTGATAGTTAGATTATAGGCCCCCAGCACATATATAGGGCTAATTAAAAATCAAACACTAACAGCACTACTCACCTTTCCTCACTCCTTGAAGCTCCTGGTGTTCTCCCTCTTCTTCCTGCACAGGCGCAGTGACTTCACCAGGCCACGCAAGCAGCGTGATGATGCTCACGCCGCCTGTGCTGTGTACTCCGGTGAGCATACTTGCGGCTCACGAGAGTACTCTGCGGAGTGGAGAGCTGTCGCTGTCTGCTCCGCAGAAGCCTGTAACTGTATGTGTGTCCAGAGGATGCACATACAGTTAGTCCCGGCCGCTGCCATCACCGTTTACCAAGGTCCTAAGCCGATACCTTAGCGATTGGTATCGACTTAGGACACTAACAAACGGCATCAGCGCCGGGGACAACAATACTCCACAGAGCAGGGAGCGCTTGCTCTATGCTCTGTGGAAGCCCTCAGCTGTATGTGCGTCCAGAGGACGCATATGCAATTGAGGAGGCGGTCAGCGCTCCAGGCCCACAGCAGCGGCCTGGAGCCCGGCGAGGATCGAGGCACAGGTAGTTTTATCTGGGGCTTGTGTCCCGGATAAAACTGCCTAGCGATGCCCCTGATTCTTGGAGCCCTCCGTGGAGTTATTTCTTGGGGCCTACCAATGGAGTTGTTTCTTGGGGCCCACCAATGGAGGTGATTCTGGGGCACACTAGTGGAGTTGATTCTTGGGGCCCACCAGTTGAGTTGATTCTGGGGCCCACCAGTGAAGTGGATTCTTGTGCCTACCTTACAGCTTCCGTACATGACTAAACATACTGCACATAACTCTTGTACTCTGGCACTCTTTCTCTGCCTTTCTCCCTGCAAAGTAGACTTAGGCTAACCATGCCCACTATGAATGGGTGCCCATTCCTTTGTATTTTTTAGGTTATAATAAATAATAATAATAATCTGAGAAAAGTAGTGTTTCGCAAATGTTGTCCTGTCCGGTTCGGCACAGGTTACACCAAATTTCATGAAAAAAATAAGATTTGAGACATTCCAAACCTGAATTTCTTTTCTAACCCTATTCCTATTGCTATGCGCAATGATAATCTTAACCCTATTTTAGGGTTAGGGGTTGCTCAAGGTGTTTTTGGGGTTATCTTACCTGTTCAGCAACATGACGCTCCCATTGCGGCCTAACTTCCGGTTCAACATTACATCCGACATCCCTTCCAGTTACCGTAACATTGGGCCTAAAGTGAAGTAACTGGAAGTGACATCAGACGTTGGGATGCTGGACCGAAGTTAGGGCACAATGAGCGCATCTTATCTTAACCCTAAAACAATTTTTACCCTAACTTAAGGTTAGGTTTATTTTTTTTTGCGATTTCAGCCAAAGATTGATTTGGACCAACGCGAACTAAAACGCTGAGATTCTGACCGAATTTGACCTTGGCATGAATCCAAAATGCAGCACTAGAGAAAAGTCTTGCTTATTCTTGGTCGTAAATACACAGATGAAAAACTCATAGAGCCAAAAAGATCTCCAAGTTTGACTCACATAAATAGTGGACAATTTTTTAAAAAATTTTTTTACAAATCAAATGACTGAAGATTTTGAGTCTTTCAAGAGTCTCAAAGTTGTCAAAAATAGGTAAAACATTCATGTCCATTAAAAATACCCAGCATTTCTTAAATGATCGGCCATTGGTCAAACAATACAATATGATCAATTATTAGGATGATCCAAAAAATAAAATAATTTGCATTGACCCACAAGCCAAATGTTCACGATTAGCTAATTACTTTTAAGCAGTTTCGATAAATTTAACATTTGCATCAATCTCCGTTGCCCCTGTATATCTACAGATCATTGCTACACTTTGCCCTAAAAAAGATTTGTCTTGATATTCATTATTGTTCTGTCCTGGGTCGGTATCGGTCAAACCCTGGGTATGAGAATCGGGTAAACCTGCTTACTGCTTGTCAAGGCAAAACTAGAGAAGACAGGAGTCTCAGTTGAACACTATTGACCAAGATACACCTGAGGCCATCGCTGGTTTTAGTGACACTACTATAATACACAGATGGAGAAGAGTTTGTTGCAGAAACGCAGTGGTTTTCAATCTGTGACTGTCATGTTTCAAGAGGCTCACCACGACCCCTTCCCTTAGCCATGGGTGCACTCGAGTACTTTGCCGGCACACAACGTGGTGTCTTTGCTTATCGGTCCATCAGCCTCTCCAAACTGCTATTGGTGGGTAATTTAAATGGCCAACATGTACCATCCAGCTTCCCCCACCTACAGAAGACTACTTAAAGAGCATTCCCTTGGCTTGTTGCCAGTTTGTTGGTGTTCTTCATACTATTGTTTGATGATTAATTGTATGCATCCTGTTGGTATCTGACCTAGGCTCGTTTCTGACCACTCTGTCCACTGCTGCCCATGAACCTTCCTAAGACCTGATGACGAAAGAACCCCATCTGCATTGACCTACTGCCTAAGACCTGACAATGAAAGAACTCCAGTTAAAACACAATACACCACTTAATCTAATGGCAAACCGCAAGATAGTGACCAACCTAGGGGTCCCAACCCCCAGCCTTATGCACCTTCAAAAAATAGTCACGATACAAAAAATTTGTAAACGCTCAACTCTATCACTATAAAAACTCTTTATTACTCCCAGAACTTATAATAAAAGTCCCCAAAAAATGGTAGTATCAAAAAATAAATAGCAATTTCCATATATTAGTCAAACTTGCTTTTGGGTTATTTGTCCAAAGTCTCTCATTAGGAATCTGCAGTTGTCACAAATTTAAAAGCCAAAATTTTTTTGGTGGCTCACTTTTCGGCACCCTAAAGCATCTTATCCATGGTAGTTTGATACAGAGTGAGCGGCACTCAAAGACATGTCCTCACAGTGAGCCTCTGTGTAGAAAACTCGCACGACGTTTCGGCGGACCGTCCCCTTTCTCAAGCCTTAAAGGGCCAGCGTGCTGATAACTGTTCAATTGCTGAGCACCGACCCTTTATCTTTCCTCCACCTCCTGACCCTCTTGCCAGGTCTTTGGTGTTCATACCCTAGTGACAGCCTGCATTTAATTAGAGTTCCTGCCCGTGTACCCCACCTTCTGCCCGTGACCTTGACCATATTGCCTGTCCCTGACAAAGTCTCTGCCTACGATTCTGTACCACGCACACCTGGGCCACCACCAGAAGCAAGTCGCACTAGGGCTAGCCAGCAGTGTAACTTGAAGCTCCGGTGCCGTAATGCAAAAAAAACTAAATGGGCCCCCCAGCTGCCATGTGCAACTTACAATGCAGGTATCTCCTTATATGGCAGAAGGGCTTTTGGGTTCCCTCAGGCTGTAGGGCCCAGTAACGGCTACTGCCTCTGCATCCCCTATAGCTACGCCCTTGGGTGTAGCGATCTGGGAGTCTCCTGCCACATAAACCCAACCTTGCGACAGGGCTCTGGAGGAGATCGGGAGGCTCCTTAAACTCCGCTCCCTGATGTGGCTTATACCACCACTTCTGGTGGTCCAGCAAATCCACACCACCAACATTACATACACATTGTACCATTACAGGCTAAAGATCAAAGCCACCGTGAATGCTTAGGGGCCGCTCACACAGCACAGTACAAATACCGGTCGAAAATCCCGGCCGGTATTTGCACTGTTTTCGGGCCGTGCACACGGCCGCCGGGGGGGCGGCTTTTCTCCGCAATTTGCATTAACATGTTTATACTCCGCCCGAAAACCGGTCGGAAGAATGAACATGTTCAATGTTTTTCGGACCGCCGGCGGCCTGAAAACCCACGGGTTTTATATAGAGGTCCTTAATAAAAGTTGTCACCCGGTTTGCAGACGGCTTTCAAAACCGAATACTGTCTGAAAAACCGGGCGAAAACCCGTGCAGTGGGGACAAGCCCTTAGTCTTGCTCCAAGCTTGTGCTACAGACTCTAAATCTCCAAGCCTATCCTCCAAACAGTTCCTGCTGTAAACATCAAACCGTCGTCTTACAGCAATTTCTCACTCGACTAGCTTTGTTTTAATTCTATTTCAAACATTTTCCCCGACTGGGTTCCCCATTGAAAACACCTATTGTGTGAATAAACCGGGTCTCGATATGGCTTGTAATCTGTGCAATGGCTGTGGCTTTTTTTTTTTGCATTATAATATAATTTTGATATAGAATGTTTTTGTATATTATGAGCAAATAGAAAATGGAGTTTAACAATGAATGCATGGGTGAGCTATGATTATATCTATCCTAGCTACATTAGGCAAGCTTTCAAGTGAGCAGCGGTGGAATACTATAATTGCTACATGTCAAGGATGACTGAATGGTTCCATCGAAGGGGAAGTAAAGTGCCACAAACTCCTTAAAGGAAGCTATATTTAGTCGGCACGACTGCACACATTGGCGAGCCAGCCGGGATGTGACATTGCTTCCTTCTATGGCAGAAGTGACAAAAGATTTTCCTATTTCTTAAGAACTTGCCTATGGTCAGTAGGAAGTAAATAATCATTACCAAGCAAACAGATGTTTTTTGGAAAAAAAGAAAAGAAATGATAATTCAATGCAATTCTTGCAGAGCTTTTTTCCAAGTCGAGGTTTTATTGGAGCCTGCATTGGCCGGTAGGTGTAATGGATAAGAATGACTTATGTGATTCAGATCAATAGACACGTGGTAATTGACTAGCATATGTTAAAAGGCTGAATCAATTTAATACCTATTATTTTCTGTCTATTATTCCCCTGGTGTTAACGATTCTCTTGTACTGTTCTGCAGATATTTTTGTGCCGGGGAAGGAATTTCTGATCTTTTGTAAGGGAAGGTTTAAGGGCATTTTTTATGACATTTCCTCATCTTTCACCCTACCAATTTCACAGTCTGTATGAAGGATGTCTTGGAAATGATGACCCTAGATATCGTTATATGGTGGACCTTTAAGACATTTTCAAGGACCATAAGAAAAAAGGTTATGATGCTAAGGAAAACCACTCAAATAACTAAACCTTTGCTTAAATGGATCTTCCAACCATAGACTTTGACGGCATATCGGTAGGATATACCATCAAAGTCTAATAGATGCGGGTCCGACTTGTGTTTAAAACAGATTAAGCAGTGCATATTCTTAGGCCACTACTCAACCCCTTAGCTACCACCAGGCCACCTTTGATACACCCATTGACCTCTGCTTAATGGGCTGCTCCTACCATAGACTATGGTGGCCTATCGATAGGATATACAATTAAAGTCCAATAATTGCGGGTCCCACCTGTGTTTAAATCATATTAAGACGTGGATATTTTTTTCTGAGGCCAACACCCAACCCCTTGGCTACCATTTGGCCACCATTGTTACTACAACCATTGACCTCTGCTTAAAGAGGTGTTCCTACCATAGACTTTAATGGCATATCGATAGGATATGCTATCAACATTTGTAACTACAACCATTGACCTCTGCTAACTATCTTAAAGGGGGTTCCCACTAG